>JASFDG010000079.1:0-59837 GCA_036937095.1 Phaeolepiota aurea
ACTGGCCAACTCTCCCACACCCATCCATAACGGGTCGCGTCTACTAACAAACACTATTGACTCGCCAGGGCGAAGATCATCATTTTGCACCAAAAGTTGACTCTCATAACCCATAACCTCCAATAACACATAGCTTCAGGCATCTCCCGAGGGGTATGGGTTAAGAGGGGTTCGACTGTATTTCCTAATTCCGAAACTCATCGCCTAAGAATAGCTCTACTTATATCTTGGCTGCGAGGCAGTTGGGTTTTATCAATTTTCCAATTACACGAGCATGAGCCAATTGTTGCTATAGAAGTCATAGAGTTTTGTTGAGTCAAATAAGGTGCTCAGGTGTTATGATGTGCAGCATTGAACCACCCCGGGAGACATCATGATGAAGCAGTGTGTTCATCACAGTGCCCAGATGGAGAAATGCTGAAATGCTTGAATAACTTTGGGAGGTGCACCATATAACCTATGGTGATCCTGGTATCTAAGATGGCCTTTGGGACCCCCAATGTTATTAGTGTTTAGATGTTTTTAACATAAAAAAACCTCAGCACAAGTTATAGCCACGCTTGATCTTTGATGATCGAATCATTTCATTTGCAGTGGCAATTGTACAAGACCGCATTCTTTTTAGTTTAGCAACAAAACCGTGCTCTACAACAACCGACGCTGGACATCGAACATCGAACGTGGTTGATCAACGTTCACTGAACATGCACGCGTGATGGTTAGCGCTCGAAGAGCACCGCCGCCCATGGCTGCGTTCGCCCAGCGCTGGACGTTGATCGGTCACCACATGTACCTTAGTTGGCACAGTATCCGGTGTGCCATTCGAGCAGAACGCATTGGCGCCTTTGTAGGAACGTTCAAGCCCCTGTGCCTTGTGCATAAACCCCAAAGTGGCACCGCCGCCAATGTTGTAGACATGCGCCAGAAGAGCAGAAATACTTATACCAGCACCGGAATGATGCCAGTGATCAGGCTCCCGCGCTCATCTCCCTGTTTAACATATCCTCCTCCATCCAAGCCAAACCCTGATACCGTTAACGTCAAGCCTCGGCCTTATGGATCGCCTCACCTGTTTAGAGCTAACCGTGTAAGCTTAAAATTTGAGGCCCCCGATACCACCCATTGACCGCATCGCGCAGGATGCGTACGTCCCCGCCCGCATAATAATATACACGTCATACCACTCGCTAACCAGCCTCCGGGCCTCCACAGTCGGTGTGCTGCTTCTCGACCACTGGTGAGCACTACACCCCACTTCAAACAACCCCCCTCACACACGCAACCCGCAGCATCGTCTCATCATTCGCCCCCATAGCGCACCCCCCACACCCCGAGTACCGCTCCACCAGCACCGGAACAGGCCCCCTCTCACTCACCGCGCCGCGCCGCCTCACATTCCTCCTCCTCGCCGCGCTCAAAACCGCGCTCGTCTGCGTAACAGTCACATTCCGCGCGCCGCCCGTGTGCTCCGTGCCGAATATCACGGGCGCCTTCCTCGCGCTGCTATGGCTCGCGCACGCGGGGTACGATCTGCGCGTTGTGTGGGCGCTGGAGCTGGAGCGGGGTGAGATGTGCATCTGTGCGCGGTACTGCTCTAGCGGGACCAGTGGCTGGAGTGGTGGTGGTGGTGGGTATCGGCCGGCGAGGGTGCGTAGTAAACGAGAGCACGTGCAGAGGAGGCCCCACAGTAAGCTAATGCCTTGAAGCATCCCCGAGGTCGCATATGGACAGTATTCTGCTCCCAGCCATGTGCCAAATGCGCGAGCAGGTCTACGTGCCGATTGCCACTTAAGCTTGAGCTTATCATCACTATATCGCACCCTGCATGGCACTGCACCATGCCGCCTCGACTCATCCAAACCACATAAAAATTGTGGACTGCCAACAACAAGGATGACTAGATTGGAGCGCATAAATAGATTAACAATTGCAAATGCCATGATGAGTAGAGCCATGCTTGGATTTTCTGCTCGGGAAATTTTGCAATGAAGCACTGGTTCTCCATATCATTAGCTTGATCTATACCAAAAGCCGGTCTAAACTAGGCATTGGTGTCTATAAAAGACTTCTTTGTTATTCTTCAGATTCAACAACCTACGTTGCTATAAGTACACTTTGCTCTCTATTGAATATCCCCAAACATATCCAATCTAATATTTCGCCACATTTAGAGCCTGGGCTCATCCTTCTTATACGCCTCAGCAACAAATGTGACACCCTGCACGAAAAAAAATGACATCAGCGTGGTATAACAAGGCCGTAACGTTAAACACATACCTTTGAGATATTCGTGGCCAGCTCGGGAAGCGCAGCCTTGACGAGCGCCTGCTCAGCCTCGGTGATCTTGCCCAGCGGGTTAATTTTCGCAACGCCTCCAGGCTACACATACCAAGGCGAAGGAATCAGCTCTGACGCCAGCGGAAAAAAAAAACATCCAAGCCCCCGGAAAGAGACTCACCCCAAGCTCGATATTCGACGAGAAAAACGCAAGCTCCTCGCCCAACTCCTTTGTCAGCGCCGCCGCGCCCGCCTTATCCGCCTCCAAGCTCACAAAGCTCGGCGCAACGATACCCGCCTCGCCATTCACAGCGCGGATGACCTTGGCCGCAAACACCGCGCCCGCGTACGCCATCGAGAGCGTGGCGGAGCCCGCGCCGTCCTTGGCCTTGACGACCTCGTCGCCGCCGAATTGGATGCGCTTCACGAGGGCTTCGTAATCTGCCTGGGCGAGGCTGGCGGGGAGCGGGTGGGATGATTGTGAGAGGAGGGGTACGATCTGGTGTTATGGTGAGATGGGGTTTATGAGGATCGGAATAAGGGTTCATAGACTTACGGTGACGCCGCTGTGCCCGCCGATGACGGGGACGACGACTTCGGTGGATAACGAGAGGTTGCCGTGGAGTTCAGCGACAAAGGTGGATGCACGGACGACATCGAGGGTCGTTACACCGAAAAGGCTATTGTCGAATGTCAGATGGGTGTTTGGGGAAGATCTGAAAGCAAAAAAAAGCACCGTTTGGGATCAAAGACGCCGAATTTCTTGAACACCTCTGCGACGATAGGGACGGTCGAATTGACGGGGTTGGAGATGACGAGAACAAAGGCCTTGGGGGCCGTTGTGGCAATCCCAGTAGCGAGATCCTTTACGATTCCAGCATTGATCTAGAGGAGATGGGAGATCAGGATTCGTAGAAATGGTGGGGAAAGAAAAAACATTCCTTGAATAGATCATCTCTGATGGTAAAGAAAAAATGGTGTGTCAGGTCCTAATTGGGCAAGCGCAATGAAGATTTGCCAGCACACCTTGTCATCTGGAGACGCGATTCGCGTTAATCGATGATAGGAGTGACAGAAGTGGGAACACGCACACCAGGCTTTCTTGGGACACCCGCGGGGATGACAACGATGTCGGCGCCTGTCAAGGCCTTCTTGAGGCCATCATTAGGTGGCAGGTAACCCTCGACTTTAGCTGGGGTCGAGATATGGGAGAGATCGGCAGCAACCCCGGGCGTGTTTACGATATCAAACAGGCCCAGCTGTCGTAATAATAAATGACAGGTGTTATCGATGGATGTTGCAGACGACTTGCCTCTGTGACAAGCGGGTTCGCCTTGAGCAGGAGCGCCAAAGGCTGGCCGATACCACCTAGCCCATGTAAATGATCAAATACGATATATGCACAATAATTCGAATAGAGACAGACCAGCAGCACCGAGAACGACAGCTTTGACCATTTTTTTCTTGTTGGCGATAGTAGATTACAGAGAGTCGTTTTGCATCAGGGCCCAGGTATACCCTCATTTCACGTGATACACACACTATCATCACACCGACTCTGTACTTTTTTCATCCACATGCTATGGCGCCTGGCCCTCGCGGCGTCTCCAGGGTTTCTTCATCCCGTAAAATCAAGAGAGGAACTGAAAAGTAGGAATGAGGATTAGAGTCATGAGGCATTCCCGAGGTATTGTCGTGGGATGCCAGTGGGTCATGAGCGTGAGTAGAATGCCGCTTCCACGGCAAGCATTCGTAAAACCACATGCTCGATGTGGCTCAGGTGGGATTTGTCCTACTCTCCTCAGATCGCCTCACCTTGATATGTTCAGCACGTGATGATAACGCGTCGCGCTCAGTAGTCCATGACGACGACAACACATAACGGTATATGGCACCAGGGAAACCGGGCTGGGGCCATCGAGCCACGTCAGAGTGCGAGACCCTAAATAGCTTCCAGAGCCTTCCATTCGGGCCCACGACCTGACACCGACATCTTCACCTTGTGGGTATGCTACATACGCCACCGTCTCCGAAATAGTCAAGCCCTTGTCGTATGCCTCGCTTTCCTGCCCGCGGACCTCTCAGTCCTCACATCACACATGATACCCTACGATCACTGTGGCTGCGGACCATACCACACACCTGGCTTCACATCAAGCCCCGATCACCCACTGGCAGAACTCAGAATCTAGACGAAAAGAACACCAGCGTGGGCGTATTTCCCCATGAATGGCTCTGCACCGGCACACACCATCCGTGACGATCGTCTTTCGTCTTCTTAACTTGTTTTCGCTAATGCTGATCCGTTCAAATGGCCCAAGATTAGCCTCACCCATGTAATTCTCTCTATATGAGGGGAGCCGTGACATGTCTGATACTAAGGATCGAGACTTATTTCCAGAAGATGCGTGGGCGCACTGGGCCCCCCCTCCCCCCAATCTTCAATCCGATCAGCTGGGTTTGTGGGCCAGGCGACCGCAGCCCTCCAAAAGGACATTCTTTTAAAGCTAATGACAATTTGAAGCCCTGCTGTATAATTCAGAGGAAATTTTTGATTGTCACCATTTCGCTCTGCCATGGTCGTGACACACACAAAATCTCCCACTTCGGACTCACACCCCCTTCCCCTTCCAAGTAAGTCCTAAGAGAACCCAAGATACCCCTTTTAGCCACCTCGGGTTTGAGAGGGCTTTCGCCCACGGGATGACATCCCCACCCGTGCGTTCCAAAATTCCAATCGATGTTCTACCATACCGGGAGAAAAGGCAGACCACATGTTTGGGCTCTGCAGCTGGCAGGGCCCACGTCCCTCGCTCCTCGCCTCCTCGCTCCATGATACTGTATGACATTGCCCTATCTTTGGGACCGGACGGCGAGCAGGGTTATGTCATTCATCATGGGCTGTGCAGTAGTGCACCACCGTGACATTCGCTGATATCAGATGCTTTTTAAATAGAAAACGTACAAGGGCGCCTCTCCTCCCCCTTGATTGTAATTTGTATGGACGTGGATCTAGAAGGAGGGTGCGTTGTTTTTTTTGTTCTATTCTATTCTTGCCCATGTTCGGCCTGTGTGGATGGCATGGCATGGGCGTCTTGGTGATCCGAGCTTTCAGGCCTCGCCTACAATCAAGCACCATCATCATGCACCATTGAAATGGGGGCGTCACGCTGTTGAGCGCGCGCGCGCCTACGAGGAGAAAAAACCCATCACTGCCTTGCGGTGTAACAGGTGCTGATACCACCACCTATATGCACGCAGCCCCCAGGAGAGATGTAGAACTGGGGTGACACTATCTAACACTGATGCCGATGATGGATGATTGATGTATGGAGAAGCGGAACCCTGAGCTTGAAACGTTAGCCTGGGAGGGGGAAAGGGAGTGGTTGTTTTTAATATTAGAGTGTTACTCTGGGGGGTGGTTCAATATTTCAATTTGCACCCGTGACGTGGGATCTTTTCAAAGTTAATGGGGTGGGGGAATTTAGGCACGAGCTTGGGTGTGGTCTGCTCGTGTCCACGCACATGCACCGTGAGTGTGGGGTGTGGGATTCGTTATGGGATTACGGTGGGTGGTCGTGGATGCCAGAACGGGGAATCAATTGTATGATCGTTACATATTAAACATGAACGGCCCCAAACGCAGCAAGCACTGGCCTTCGCCAAATAGTTGGCCGCGCTCGGCGTGTGCCGTAAAGTCGCGTCGAAATTTTTTCGTTACCAGCACGTGCCACCTAAGCGCGTCACCTGGTATCATCTGCTGGTAAACATCATCATCGTTATTGTGGTAGCATAACCCAGCTACTATGCCAAAAGACTGGTCGGCCTTTGAGGTTTAAACCTAGATGTAGCGCGTAGAAATTCTAGTGACTGGTGGGGTTTATGTGTGCATACCACGCGGGAACGCATCGTCCCCTTTAGAAGTAAGTCTGGCACTCCCGCGTAAGCCTGTGCGGAGAATAAACTCAACTTGAGCGACTCAATTATGCATCAAGATCACATTGCAAACTCTACCAGAACTAGGCACTCAGACTCGAGAATCGAACTAACTGAGCGATGCGCTCTTTCAGCCATTGGCCCGCCACCACTGATCAAATTGCAGGTCTAAATATATGGCTGCTATGACCCCCATGCCCACGGAATTCACTGATCACTGATAGTCTCATATGTCATAAGACCCTCATCGCGGTGCCATTTAAAGCAGGAGCAGTAATAGCCCGATTTAAGCTATTGTGGCTCCGATGCTGCAATGTCAATGAGACGCCGCCGAAACCTCAAGGTGACGAATGGCGCCAAGAGAAAACCGGGAGAAGAGAAGAGAAGGGGAAAGGCAGAAGTGAAAAGGCAGAAGGGAACGAATTCGAAGGGACAGATATATATCAGTCGACTGAATGAGAGTTGTGTGGTATAAATAACCTTGCATGGTTGTGGCGTGTGCATGGGGGCGTCTCCTCAGATGCTGGGTATTATGGCGTGCGAGGGCGACTATCAGTAAATGAGAAAGGGGGGAAACGGAAAGGAGATGCACTCATCACGCTATTAGGCTGTTTTCACCGTGACGGGGTGGAATGAAAAGGCAAAAAAAAAGGCCTACGCTTAAGCGCTCACAATGCGCAGCAATTCCATTCCATACACACAGATCAATCACCCCAAAGCTGTCAATCTCCAGCAAATCTCCAGCATAACAAACATAGCACAGTGGCATTCAAGAATGAGGAAACAAACTTCCCATGCGCTGTTTTCGCCGTTGGCTTTTCACCTGCCCTCACAACCACCAGGAGTTGAGAGAACCACCCACTGCGACGAGTGTGGCGTTTTCTCGGTGCAGTACACGGTGTGGGTACCTACGCTCCATGTGCAACGGGTATAACCCGGCACTGCGTGCTTTTCGCCGTGGACAGATAATAATACCTTCGGGTGCATGTTGTTGTTTCTTATTTCGAACTGTTGCGTGTGGCACCCCATTGGGGTTTTTCTTCCTTGTTTTTGACATAAATTATCAAAGGCGTACAGATCATTTATGATAATCTGTGACAATAAACAAACGAATGAAACACAAAAAGCAAACAAGGGGGCAAAAACGGGGAGGGATGTATGCGCGATAGGAGATACAAGTGAGAGAAATGCAGGGGGTCGAATGTGTGTGCGGGTGTGTGCGTATGGACAGAAAAGAGTACGCAGCTGTAGTGTATCAAGAGCAAGAATGAGAAGATTGGGGGAAATGCATTCGAATCGTCCCAGGAAATATGGAGAAAAGATGGCAGAAACAGAACAGAAGCACTACCCATGATGTGACGTGACGAACCAGCCTCTCGCGACTCGACAGCAGGAACCACCTGTGAATACCCGGCTCAAAATCCACCCAAACACCCATCGTCTGCGAGGCTAAAGCTGGAGAGGGCGCTGATGAGGCACGGGGGCGATGTGGACGACAACGTACGTTTCCGGGACGATTTTGGGCGTTTTGTGGGTGGTGAGGGGGGAGCTACGTATGTAGAGGGATATGATGGGTAAAGGGCTCTTTTAGAATAGTCCCTGAGGGGCGAAGGACTGGCATTCCTTCTCGAAGGAACAGCGTCGTAGCGGAACCCACAGTGTGGGTCGTCGTCGTAAGCGGCGGTTCGTATCCGCCCGGGGTCATCTGCGCTGTCGTGCTTGCGCTCACGCTCTCCGCGGCGCCTGCGAGGGGACTTTGCATCGTGGTCGTCGTCGGTAGGGGGGTACGGGTGGGGGAGAAAGGCGAGAGCAGAGGGGGACATGTCGAAGAGGAAGTCTGGTGGAGGGTTGAAGGGTGCGAAGCCGTCACTCTCGTCACTCTCTGAGGAGAGATCTGGGATAAGAGGAGGGACGGTGTTGAGCTGCTGGCGGCGGGCAAGGGCGCGGGGGTGGAGGTGATCAGAGGAGGCGGTGGTGGTGGCGGCGGCGGCAGTGGGGGTGGGAGAGGAGTCGTCAAGGGTGTATGTGCGGCCGGGGCACCCCCGCTCCGGGAGAGCACAGGAGTTTGGGGAGACGACGATGGGCGAACGGTCGTAAGCAGCAGAGGAGTAGCAGTGGAAAGTACGGGTCAGACACGGCGACGGGGCAAAGTGGACGGCAGGCGGCGGGGTCGAACGCCGGATGCCCTGGGCAGACGACGAACACTGTTTGAGTATGGGACGGGGCATGCTTTCTGTTAGCAGGCCATGTTTACCGAGTGCGATGGGTGGAGTTATAAGAGAGTGACTTGAACAATCGCCCTCTCCTTTTCAATATACACTCACACGTCACACACAAGTCACACCGGTCCTCTTCCCGCTATCCACGGCAATGCCCTCCGCAATCTCCGCTCTAATTGTCACACGTCGTGATAATAACTCTGGTGGCGTAATTCCCTCATGTATCATCAGACCCCCCCTATTGTCACTTGTTTGGCCTTTTGCATTGTCAGTAGCTTCCGTGGGTAAAGGAACGTCTGCTACCCACTGCCACCGTTCACCACAACCTCCAAGATCTCGGACTCGGCATTTGTCCTCATTACAAACTATCGGTCAGCGGTCAATACCGTCGTTCTTCCGGTCAGATTCCTATGTATACATCATCTATCGCGCATCCACAAACGTTGCTCTGATGAAGCGCCCGAGCTCACGTATGATGTCTGTCAACCAATTGCAAGCTCGCTGGCCACGTTCGAAAGGCGCCCTACCCGCCCACGTATCACAACGAGATCTCATCCTTGAACCGTCCCTGCGTGTGTAAACCCGCCAATTCGGTCTCGCTTAAGCCTGATGTGCCTGTACATGCTTATGGGGTACCTACATAAGCAGGACCCCACCATTCTGGATTGGGGTTGCCTACACGTTAAACTGCGCTTGTAGCCTCCTGTGTAATTTTTGCTGGCCTATGCGGGGGGGCTACCCTTGTGGGTTGGGTTGAAAAAATATCACTATATCAGGCTAACTGCCTCTTGGCGAGGGATATCACACTAGGGTAGCACGAAAATCCCGACGCTCACAACCTCAAGCGAACAATGCAATGCAAGCGCGGCCTCATCAGGGCCGTATGTGCTATCTGGTGAGGCCTGTCGCAATCAAGGTCCTTGGCATCCGAATTCAAAAAAGTTTAGGAGCTTCGATGGTCGACCACTGACAGATCCAGCTTTGCCTCCTGAGCACCACAGCAAGCCTCTGGGACTTCACCGTTTGGATTCTAGCTACATACCTACACGTCTACGTTGTCGTTGTACTAGTCCCAAAATTCCAATAAACGTTCCAATCTCAACCCGGACCGTTCAGCCCAATCCAAGACTAGCGCACATCACGCGCGCGATCCATCCATTCTGACCGACCTTTCCATGGTCACGATGGCACATCAACGCATGCACAACCTGAGTTAGAATATCCGCGAAAAGGTGATCAACGCGATTGATCACAGCTTATGTCTGAGGACGTGGCGCGTTAAGCACGGCCGCGGGAGGCTAACACTCGTACCAGGTTGCTGGGCGATCGAGCGGTACCGCCCCGGCTTTTCGATATTGGGGTTAGGCCCAATTTGGGGCGCGTTCCACATACATACCGGGCTGGAAATGGTCGGCTGTGTGTTATAGGCCAAGTTCAATCTGCGTTGCTAGTGTGATATAAGGACGCGAAAGAAATTGCACCCTCCCCCCCCCCCCTCGATCCTACACCGAAACCGGATTTGGGCTTATGGGATACTACTATGTAAGTAACTTTGTAGTATCTAGCACCTGGATGTATATATTCTCATTAATTTTTGATGGTGTGACGCCGCCGACCCCGTTGATAACTAGCGAAGTTAAACCCAGCACCGAGACCGCTCAGACGTAGTGACACCAGATTAGCATTGAATCGAGAAAAGAACAATGTGCACTGGAGACCCATGCCAAGAGAATGTACCAGCGAGTGACAAGCATCTTCGAGTTCGGGTGGGTACTAAACGTTCTCGGCCTTGCTTTTTTTCGAGCTTAGTCTACTGATAGCTGATCCAGGGTGAAGTCGAGGCCTTGGGCTAGTCAGTGAGGCGCACCAAGGCGTGATGCCAAGGGGATCACTCGATGCTATCTTACACCACTCAAACCCGGGATGGAGGGCAGAGTACCTCGGTGATTGGTGACGACCGCTGATGGGGGTTGAGCTAGTGAGGAGAGGGAAGGGCCGAAGGCGAACTTAAGGGGCGACGAAGAAGAACTAGAAGAAGAATCGCCCAGCCCATCGCAAAAACGCGTGAAAAAAAGCCAAGCCAAGTAGTCCTTCCCATAAGAGCTTCCAAGCTCGGAGCGCACATGCAGAGATGAATTTTAGCATTCGCGCATGCCTGAAAGGAAGGGGATGTTCATGCTCGCCAAGACGATCAGGAAGCCGGGCAAGGCAAAAAGCTGTATTAGTGGACCTGGAGGCTGCAAGGCAACCGCAACCTGCCCAGTGAGTCGACATGTCCTGAAAGAAGCTAATGAATGGACTCCGGACGTGCCTCGGGGGTCAGTGCTGCGAGCGAGCGAGCGTGATTAACTTCACCAAGAAGTTGATACTGCTCGCCAAGACATTTGAGAAGCCGGCCAAGCACCAGCAGCGTTGGCAGCTCAAACTGTAACTCTGACAATTTTACGCTCTTACTGAAAATTTCATTTCATCTGCAGGGGCGCGTGATATAAATAGATTGCCAAGGCAGCCTACACTTTGATTGAAGAGGGTGCTTGCCCGACGAGCCTAACTTGCAGGGTCTGCCAGGGGGTGTTGAATTTAGTGTGGTTTTTCCTGTTTGAGTTCGATTAAGGCCTTGGCGAGTGTCAGAGATTGAATTTTGAGAAGGTGGTTCGAACCCCTATGTACTATATATTTATCGATGTGGGTCATCTGTTTAATACAAGGGAGCGAGAGCATATTGGAAATCACCAAGACTCGGATGCCAGTAAATCTAGTTTGTCCTTGCTGTCGTCTTCCAGATAAATTTGGCACTCGACGCTGTAAAACCCTTCGCTTTCCGCGTTCAGGTCGGTTGCAGAGTCTGCAGCATCCGAGTCCAGTAGATCTGTACCTTCCCTTGGCCTGAGTTCCTTTACTGGGATAACAGCGATTGTCTCAACCAAGTCGGGCGTTGTATGCGAGGGATCATCGCCCCGTGTGCTTGTAAGTTGCTTCTGGGATTTTAAAGCCCACCATAGAAAATAATTATCAGCCAGAATCTAAACCTTCAGCGCGAACTTGGAATCACTCACAGAATTGAAACTCCATTTGTACTCGAAATGCAGCCCTGCGAAGAACACGACATATTTCTCAGCCTATGATCGTTCTCAGCACACACCAGATGCAGGATCGTTGCACACACCGAGCCGCCCTCGCATGCATTCCACCCATCGAGGCGGTCGTCCCTCACACCCTCCGCTGGGCCCCAGCTCCCACCGCTTGGTGACGAAACCGACCTCGACGCTCCGCCTGCCCTCTTTCCACATATTGATCGCGCACGCGCGCGTGGCACACATCGCCGTGACGATCTAGAACCTGTAGCCCTTCACCGCGGCGTTCTGCCGCACCTAGACTTTGAAGGGCGATTTGTAGTAGTAGCGCTCGTGTGTGATCGGGGGGTCTGTTAGGGACGGCGCCGGAGGCTTGGGCGGTGGAGAATGAGTAAGACGTTCGTGCGGCGAGTGGGACCCCGGTGACGAGAGAGGCGTTGCTACAAGGGATGATCGGGGGACAGTTCAAAAGCGCTCAGTGAAATGCATTTGGAATTATTTATATAGGGTTGTGACCGACTCACAAACCAACGTCGAGCGCCACCCTTGTGTGCTCTGAGACTTTGGGTCCCCGTTTGATCTTATCCTCGATGGGTGCCTTCTCCAGCTCCTCATTCACAGGCGCTAAGCCGAGATTGCGCAGCATCTGCGCATCGTCCATTTGCGCGATGGGATTCCATGCACCGTTGTTGTCAAAGTACCCGCATGAGCCTGGGTGGAAGACCTTGTGTGAGAGCGGGTTGTACAGCGCCAGGCCGTATGGGTGGTTTTTCATCAGCTCGGAGTACTGCTGGTGCAGCTTGGGGGGAGTCATTTGGGACGACCCACGTTGGGCTTGCACTGACGAGTGGCTCTCATCACGATCAGCGTACACAGATTTAAACTTTTCCACGCAGTCCGCACACCTGACACTCTGGCCCAACGTTCAAAAGCGATTGTAGAAGATGCGGTCGGTGCGTTTCTCAGGTCAAAAGTTTGAGCTCTCCTGATTGCTCACACAACAAAGTTCGTTGAGATTCTGTGGACTGTATTGAACATTTAAAGCGGTATGTTAATAGCATTGGAGAAAGGTCTTCGTTCTTTCCATCACCGTTAAACGATGCCCTCTCCGTTTACCCTCTCCAATGAACAAAGGTCCTGGCACGGGTGGTCCTAGGGGTGCAAGTGCCAATACTGTAGACGCCAGCCTCCAACTCGTAGAGCATCCATCAGGCTGCTACCTCATGGAATATCCAACAGTTATCACAGTGTCAGCAGGTGGGCTGGTTTCCCTTCCGACGAAATTCACTGCTTTTCTGATGTTTTTCATGTCTAGCTTCACCTCCGAAGCCTAGAACGTTTTTGCTCGCCTCTCTTTGCAAAACTTGGTCCGCTATAGTACACAGCATCTGGGCTTTGTCACGTTGTGGAAAATGGGAGACCCTTATGAGTCTGGCGAATTTGGGTTCCAACATTTAGAGTATCCTCACCGCGGGGGACAGAATGGTTTGGTGGACAGTTATGGTAGTTCTGATTGACATGCCCCAAGGGCCCCCACCCCCCCCCACTCAGATTTTCAAAGCTACATTGATGGGTCCACACAATTCATGGAGGTCTGCTTCTCACATTTGGGGTTCCAATCTCACTGGCGTTGTCCTAGCTCTATTGCCCCGGGACCCGGCGAAGGTCTCATGTTTGTCGAAATTAAGTGGGGCTGTCAGATGTTGGCCTCGTAAATCGGCTCCCACTTAATACCAATCAGGTGTACCCTGGTGTGGAATTGGGCCAGTTGGCTGGGAATGACCTCAGCTGTGCTGCCAGTGGTGGGAGGATTATGTTAATGTATGGCATGTGAGTCCTAATCCCCAGTCAACGATCACCCCGCAATGAGTGAGTGTTTGGAGACAGGACTGAGTTTGGTGCTGTTAGTGCGGCGTTTCCGAGGTCTATCTATTATTGATGTCGTCCAGCTAATGGTAATCAAACGGGCTGCGAGGGAAAACGAATGAGATCACTTCAAGCTGAATCCAATTCTCACCTTACCGCACGTCGCGGGACTCTATGATCTGGTCTTTATCGCCGGTCAGTTTTGTTTTGCATTCCCTGCTGAAACCCGTGAAGCACTGATCCGAGCCTCTGGGAACCAACATGACTCAGGTACTCGGTTGGCCTATAACCCCGTATCACTGTGGCTGTCACGGCGCGTCCAAGGTCCTATCATTTCTATGTTAATAGGAACACAATCGAATCAAGATCCGACTCGGCTTGAGAAATTCATTGATCAGACCTGGTAAATTCCCAAATTTTGTTGCGGGGTCATGGCTGATTAAAGTAGCCTGGAGGCCTACCAGGTGCTAGTACGCATGAATGTGCCAGACTCAAGAAAGAGCCAAATTGAATTTCATATGCTCTGGCGCTCCATGAAATCGCTACATGATACTAGGAGATTCTGTTGCTTTCACGGAAAAGCATACCTCCAAGCAACGTATGGTGGGCGAAATATATGCAGAGGCGCTTGTGCTCTGCAAACAACACACCAGTTCCGCCGCCGTGTTGGAAGCGCTAAGGTATGCGTTTGCGGGTCAGCCCACCGATGGTGAAAGTCCTGTAATTGAGGGTATCAGTATTCTGCCCCCTTACTCCCTTGCTCGTGGTGCTCGCAGCTTGCGTTCAACCCCCACTTCCAAGTCACTTCGTTACCGAATACTGTTTGGTTATGCCAGTGCTTGGATCACATGTCCAGTCGTTTGGAAGGACAATGGGGCTTTTTCAAGTCACTCAGGTTCATTCAGTACTCTGGACGTTCATTAGCACTCATATGCCACTTCCCCCATTCTGCCGTCTCCACACGCTGTAATGAATGTCAGGAGACTATGGCCCCTCTTCTTTGCTCATATAGATTTGCGCCACTGGATGGTGCAAGGAATTCACGGCTGCTCGTCCCTTCTCATGGTGTACCCCCGATGTCATATCAACTTCCCATCCTTGCCTGCTAAAAACCACGTCAGTCGAAGAATCGAGATCTACTAGTACCACACTGCTTTGGACTGCTGGCTTTCATACAAGGCCCAGGCTTACGTAACACCACGGACATGGCCAATTATACCTTTCCTTGTTCTACACTGGGTTTGTGTTACAAGGCCAACCGCCTACCTTTCAGGTTCGCCAACGTTGGGGACCATCAAGTCCCTCTTGTGTCGGAAAGCGAACACCTTCTTTCCGCTTCCTATGCCCTCCGCGACTCCCTTTGATGGATTGCGCTGGTTGTATTGGTCCAGGAATCTTCGCAGACAACACTGAACCAGACGCCTTTGTGTTTAACGTCACTCATGTCCTCACCACATCTCTGGCGGCCGCATCACTTGCATCCCCGAGACTCCACTACCCCAAAACTTCAAAACCTTGGACAGATGTCCAAATAGCAAATGGACTTATGGCTGATTTCTAGCGGAAATCTTTGCCCCATCCTGTCCTTCTAACATCATTCTCTCACTCTCTCACTTCGTTCTTTGTCTATGCCGATGCAACGCCACAGTCCATGCAATGCTGGGACTTCCTGAGAACAAGCACAAATCCTAACCTCCTCGATAACCGCATCCAGAATATCTGGAAGGACCCTTAAACCGGGTTATTTCTTGCCCGGACAATTTGGGGCTGAGTCCCGAGATTCAAACTGCCGCTTTGCTCATCAGAAAATTTCTTGTACGTCGTTGGGTGGGATTCTATCATATGGATGTGCAGAATCGGATGCGCCACAAGCCACATTCATGCATGCAAATGTCATGAGTTAGAACAAAGTTGAGCAAACGGTCAGTTGACCTCGAGAGCCATCATTCGAAAACAGGTTTGCCATCCATCGAAAGCTTATAAAAGGGCGCACCAATCCCTCAGATTGACCCATCTCGCAGCCACTCTTCCAACTACTCAGAGACAACCTCCAACAGCCACAATGTCAACTTCAGATCTGTTCTACGCATACATCAAGAACGTGAGTATCGTCATACTCTCACCCCTGCCGCCCCCAATATTTCTAAATGTTACCTGCTAGCAAAACGATGATGTCACCTACCGATACCATATGGTGTTTGCTAGCCGCGATGTGGCTGATAGCTGGTGGAGAGCGGTCACTGATACTGTGGCTGGTGGATATCAGAGGTTTGCAGACATGAAGCGCGTTTCGCTGCAGTTCTTCACCCACAATCCCGCCGTCGGGAATGTTATTTTCACCCTTACCGACCCCAAGGGTACCCCCCAATTTCTTGGAAAGGTCTTCTTCACCTTGTTGAATGATCGAGATGGGCGCATTCTGAGCACCATCCCCATTATCCATGATGTCGAACACATCACAGGCAATCAGTGAATCTTCGTCGATATCTTGTTCATTTCCCCTGAGTTGACCCCCTTTTTTCCAGCTATTTCATTCGGTCGACTCTGTCTCCGAACACCTTTTGGTATTACGACAGCCGTATTCAAGTCGTATGCGCTTCTACGACTCAACGCACCAAATTCTCCATTTATTTCCCTGACGCCATCGACACCGAGGGCAAAACCATCATCGGCACCGACAACGTGGTATTAACCGTCAACGATCAGGTGACCATAGGCGTGGCCGACAACGGAATGTTGACGTCCGGGGCGACATCCGTTCCTTTCAAGTTTTCTGACCTCAACGGCAATTTCATGGTGAACACCAACGTTAATATTAGCGGGTACACTGTGTCCCCTGTTGTCAAAAACTCTTTCAATGGCGAGACATGGCAGCTCGTCTGAGCCAACCATTTCGAACCCCTTCGACTCATACAATGGTGTTCGCCTTAGCATAACTTTAAAAGGAAAAAAAAGAAGGAAAACTATGTTTTAAAAAATGTGTATTTATACTGTTGGTTTCTGTGTATGTTTTGCCCTGTAGCCACCATTTGGGGTTTTGCCTTATGCTTGAGTAACTGAGCTTGGATATGGATCTTCAGATGATGGATCAAATCCGACCCCTCCGCTGGCGCAGCTTTAATCCTCACGCCATTCACTACTATCACACCTAGTCAGTTCCATACAATGAACCCGCCACATACACCAGTGGTTGTCATTGGGATTCGTGTCATCCAGGAAGTCTCGCCAACCTCCTTTGTAGTGCCTCATGTAAACTGAAATCCCTTTGGGAGGCAAGAACATGTGGAGGGTGAACGTTAGAATCCTCGAATCTCAATTGCAGCTGTTCTCCAGGACTTGGCGTTGTTCTCAGGCTTATAATCGACATGATGGCTTCTCTTTGAAGTCATAATCGATGAAGGGCTGAAAGGGAGCAGATTTACTATCCGGGCACGAGGTGGCGTTCCGCGCAGGGAGTCCTTCATAAACTCAACCCTCATGACCTCCCCAGGACTCCGCAAACACAGTTTGTCCTCAATCAGCAATGAATGGGTTAATCGTAGAACTCTTACCCATGGATTTTCCCGACATAGATTTGTCTTGAATTGGCTGTTGGTCTTCAAGGAACTCTGAACCATTGATTGCGGTTGTTCCAGCTTGCCCTGGTTTGAATGTTGCTCATAATCTCGCCAGAATGGAAGATTCTGCCGATATTCGGTCGCAGGCCTGAATGAATCATCTGAGGATGGTGCGGTTTCTTGACAGGTTTAATATTGGTTCCCCGAGGCGCAACCGTAGGTCATACTCTAAGCCATACTGTACGTGTGCCGCTGATAATTATTGGATGACTTGATAATCATCGGGGACCATCAGTTAGCTTTTTATGCGACACAACAACCACCGGCACTATGAAGGTCCGGAAGGCAAGAATGTGGATTCACGCTATGTTTAACCCGTGAACCCATTGTGGAAAATAGGCCGAGTAAGTACTGCTTCGTATGGTGTCCATTTGTTGGAGACTGATTTCGAAAGGACTTTTCTTTGGCTGAGACTGGTATTGATCTTAACCACACCGTCGGATATGAGTCTGATGTGCGCACGTAAATAAATCCTGAACGACACCTTCCATTCATTCGCGATGTCTTGCAGTCCGGGACCCTTGTAGTCTGGATCGTTCAACTAAAGTTATCCGATCTAGGAGGGTAAAATAATGGTCCTGTTGAGTACTTAAGGCCCTCGATTCACCTTCCTCACCTTCAGTTCTTCAGACACTGAAACCAACCTCCAGATTCTATCAACTTTTTTATCAGAACAATGTCGCCCTCGACTCTCTTCTATGCATTTGCAAAAAGCGTAGGTGGAGGTACATTACAAATGGGAATTATCTAACGACCCCTGCACTTCCAGTTCAACGACGACGCCTATTACAGATACCTCATCGTCTTTGCTAGCCGTGATATTGCCGATAGTTGGTGGAGGGCGGTCACGGACTCTGTTGACAACGGATATACGAAATATGCGGATGCTAAACGTGTCTCGCTCCAATTCTACTCTCACAACGGTCCCACAGGCAACCTTGCCACCACTCTTACGGACCCCAAGGTCGCCACAAGTTTCGTTGGGAAGGTCTTCTTTACCTTGTTGAACGATAGAGATGGTCGTATAATCAGCGCCATCCCCATTGTAAATGACCTTGATCATATTACTGGCCAACAGTATGTTCTGTTCACACTTTGCTGACCAACTGGCGATGAATACCTCATGTGCAGATACTTCATTCGCTCAGTGTTGGCGCCCAACACGTTCTGGTTCTTCGACGAGCGCATCCAGACCGTAGTCGCGTCCACGACTCGTCGTACCAAATTCTCGATCTATTTCGCCAAAGCCGTCAACAAGCAGGAAGGCAAAGTCATCATCGGCAGCGATGAGGTGCTATTGACTTTTGGTGATCGCATCAGAATCGGAGTATCTAGCAATGGTACTTTGACGTCTGGTTCTACCAACGTCCCGTTCAAGTTCTCTGATCTTGACGGAGGGTTCGCGATCAACATAAACTCGAATATTAATGGGTATGCAGTGGATGCCATTTCTCTCCACTCTTTCGAGGGCGAACGTTGGGAGCTTGCCTAAACTTGCACATGGTGTTAGGAGTGCCAAGACACACAGTTGTGTAGATAGCCTGTTGAATGTGTATTCTGTCTTTCCTGCTTGCGATTTCTAATTTTGTTTTGACGGGGACTTATCGACTGCATCTCCTTCAGCCCACACAGCCTGGCTCTCGGAATAAGAAAAGTTGAATATCCATTCGCAGCCATGACGATGAGGTGATGTCACGCTATGTGACATTCCAAGATAAGTGGGGAAAAATAACCTTTTCCTCCAGCCGCTGCGATGTCTGTTGACATTCCTCGAGCACGAACTCTGCACAGCAAGCGGTCGTTTGGGAAGTATCCCAAAATCGTCGATTCACCAGCATATGATGCGTGAGTTTTGTGCGCCTTCGGTGGAAAGGAGCTGTCTTATCCAATGTTTATCCGATGTTCAGATCAGAGGAGGACAATGACCCCCTTACGGACGATGGTGCTTCCGCAATGTCTGTCCCGATTGCCAATTCACGGCTCACTAGTACAAACACGGCGACATCAAACAGCACAATGAGTAGATCTCATCCAAGGTCGAGCACGGCGCCTCGCCCGATGAAGCACCATCTTGCCTCCACAATATTGTCTGATTCAGATGGTATAGACTCTCCTACATACGATGGTGATATCGAATCAAGCGCCACAGCTGGCCCAGACCACCACTTGTCCAAGAATCACCACGGCCACCATTATAACTCGTCTTCTGTATCAACCCTCAATACCCCCCTCTCGCCGTCGCTTCCCCTCTCGACCCCAGATACTCCTGTCACAGAACATCTTAATCCCCCGCGCTTCCCCAATCCCAGCAGCGCACCTTTGGCACACCCTATTTTCATATCTCCCCCAACCAGCATTCCTGTGAACATCATGACACCACTGCTGGTCACTGAAGAACCCGCAGTTCCTGCTGCCTCACAAGCTGCGTTCAACCCTGCTGCTCTCACTTCAGAGGATATCCAGGCGTTTGTGCAAAAAGCCATCGATGGCGAGTCATGGAGGAAATATAAGATAAATCCGCCACCCGTGGGACGCCCTATCCGCGTGTATGCAGACGGTATGTCTACTACCTTCCTTTCTTTCGTCAAACGTTTTTTCTCCTTTTTGTCCCTATCTATTCCTACGTCATTTTCTGACCTTTTGATCACAAGGTGTTTATGACCTTTTCCATTTTGGGTGGGTTCCTCCTTAAATCATTTGCTGCACAATTTAGTGTCTTCCCAGCCATGCCTTGCAGCTGCGACAAGCGAAGCTTTCATTTCCATCAGTCTATCTTCTTGTTGGAGTCAATTCAGATGAGCTTGTCCACTCCCACAAAGCCCGTACCATCATGACACACGCCGAGCGGTACGTTATGACAGCTTCTGACGCCATGGCGACACGGTTTAAGCATTTCTAAACATAGACTTGAAGCAGCCAGGCACTGCCGGTGGGTGGATGAAGTCGTTGCTGAAGCTCCTTGGGTCATAGACGAAGCATTCATCAAAAAATACGAGATCGATTACGTTGCGCATGACGAGGAGCCATATGTGGCTGTTGGACATGACGACGTGTATGAATATGTCAAATCTCACGGCAAATTTATTCCTACGCGCCGCACGCCTGGAGTCTCAACTTCCGAATTGCTCGAGCGCATTGTGTCTGGCTATCGGAAACGAGATTTTGATGACAAGCTGACTAAGATGGGGCACTCTGAGTTGAGGGCAGAAGGAAGTGATTACGATGAGTGGAGTCTCGCTGGCAGTCGCAGGGAGAGCCGAAGGGCAAGCCTAGTCGGAAGCCCGACCTTGGAGGTTCGAAATGAGACTGGGGGTCTCTTGAGCGCCGCTAATGCACATGGGGGAAGTAATAGTTCGCTGGATGTGAGTACTAGATAATGGTATGATTAAGACGACTATCCGGAATGTAAATAAATAATTGCCTGCTGGAATTTATGTATATGACTTTATGATAGGATCTAATCTCAAATGTAAGAGGTAAAGAGTTTTGTGACCGAAGAAATCTTTTGCCAACGTGAGAACGCCCACTGCCAGGGAAGCACAAGCACAATGGGACCAGTGTGCCCACACCAGTGACGCCGACCTTCAGATACTACGCCGAGCTTACTCACACGATTCATGTACCACTTCAAGTTACTTGGGATCGTCATTGCCACCGCGAGTTTCCTCTACAAACAGAGTTCAACGAGTGAATACACCCTCTGCTCTAGAAACAATAGCATCTATACAGTCGACGAAGCCCGCCCCAGAGTAGACTGCATCTCAGTGAAAGATTCGGAGGTTGTGGACACAGGTTCATTGGGTAGGTGTTTGGTGCAGAACTCAAACCTGATATTTACTGTATGTTATGATCCACAGATGAGATACGGCAAGCGAAGCTTGCTGCATATCTACACCTCTCTGGGTACTTGACTTGGCTGAACCCTGCTTTGCATGTTCTGGCTTCCATTCGTGGCACTGAACGCGTCATTTTTCTGGATCCGACTGCTATTGTGGTTCCTGGGCTCGCAGGTGAGTTATCTCAACAACTTCCTGTCAGCTTGAGGTGTAGATTTTCTGATGAATGTATACGATATTCACAGACGCCCACGCGCATATTATTGACAATGGTTGGATGTCACGGTTGCCATTGCAGTCCACGAATTCCGTACAAGGTCTGCGCAGCGAAGGTGTTGGCTCCCTCCTGCTTTTGGTTGATCGTGATTTCTAGGTGTCATCGACAGAGTGAAGAATTACATTATTTCCCACCCTGATGTCCAAAGAAACGAGACACGTTGGATTGAAGGGATGGGGTGGGACCAGACAAAGTGGGAAGGGGGTCAATTTCCTACCGCGGTATGCTTCTTTTGAGTTTCTATACCCATGAGCGTCAGTTGAATCCATCTCCTGTACCAGGCAGATCTTGCTAATGATCCTCTCCTCGTCAACCGGCCTATATCATTGACGCGCGTGGACGGACATGCACGCTGGGTGTCACCAAAAGTTCTGCAATTAATGGGAAGCCTTCCAAATACTGTTGATGGTGGCTTCATCGTCAGAGATAGTGCCGGAAAACCTACAGGTGGTTCCGTTTATTTTGATTTGTGTTCTTACCTGAACTGAAGAAACAACTCAAGGGGTCTTCATTGATAATGCAATGAGTCTTATCCCGGCTCCAGCCTGGAGTGATGAACAACTCTCAGAATATTTTGATACAACTATGTCTCAGGCTCTCTCATATGGCCTTACATCTATACACGATGCATGGACGACTCCAGAGCAAATTAACTTTTTCAAGAGGTAAGTGCAATGTTGATTGCAACTGTACTTTATCTGACTCATATTACGAATCAAGGAGAGCAGAGGCCGGTCAACTACCTGTGAGTGTATAACGCGACAAGGCAAGCGTCCTCTCACCAGGCATCAGAACCGCATATATGCTATGGGACATGTCCCCTCGAATGAATATTGGGGCAAGCAAATTCCGCGGTTGCTGAACTATGGAAGACATGGCCGCCTGAATGTGAGAAGCGTCAAGCTGGTTTCCGACGGTAACTGGCCCCCTTGCTACCCAATTTCGGTGCGTATATTCTAAGGTTGTGTTTATTACAGGCGCACTTGGCTCATGGGGAGCAGCCATGCTTGAACCATATTCGGATAACCTTGAAGAGAAAGGCTTGCTTCTTGTTCCGAGTGATGCCCTCCGCGAACTTGTACGAAACTTCTGGAAAGAAGGATGGGGTGTAGTGAGTCATTTCTCTAATTTACCTGTCCTGTTCTCATTATCCCCGTTTTGCGCCATATAGAACATTCACTGCATCGGCGATCGAGCCAATAACGTCGTGCTTGATATATTTGAAGAAATCTTGACCAAAGATGGTGGAAATGTTACGTCTTGGCGACCACGTGTTGAACATGCACAGATATTCACCCAGTCAGATCTCAAGCGAATAGGCAAGCTTGGAGGTAAGTCTTATACATAACCGTTAGAACATTGCGTCTGATGACCAAATCCTATCAACAGTAATTGCTAGTGTACAACCAACGCATGCGTAAGTATTGGTCCTTACGCCAGCATTCGGATAGATTTTGACGAGTTAAGAAAAGGACGTCGGATATGCATTATGCAGAAGCTCGCCTTGTATGTCCCCTGCTATTGACGCAGATCGTCGAGGGCTAAACATTCGTTTGACCAGGGTCCCGAGCGAATAAGGGGTGCATATGCGTACCGTACCCTCCTTGAGTCTGTCTTGTTCCATCCATTGTCTCTCATCGTGCCAGCCCGCTCACTTGTGTTCTAGAGAATCACCTATGCATGTTTTACCCATAGGTTCAGATTTTCCGATCGAAGGAGTTAATCCTTTACTCGGGTTTTACGCTGCTGTTGCTCGTCTCGACGCTGGCGGCTGGTCACCTCATGGCAGCGGTGGCTGGTATGTTATTCATTGTCTCGGGAGTATCAGAAATTGAGGTGGCATAGGTTCCCATCGCAGAAGCTAACTCGCACTCAAGCTCTGAAAGGAATGACGCTAGATGCGGCATACGCGTCATTTTCAGAGCACCTCGTCGGGTCGTTGAAGCCTGGTAAAAAGGCAGATTTTGTCATCCTGGATAAGGATATAATGATCGTGGACGTGGGGGAAATATTAAGTGTGAAGGTGGTTGCGACTGTGATTGATGGCGAAGTTGCGTATGGCGCGCTTCCTGGAAGCTCCTGAGAGCATGTATTGAGGTTTTGGATATTCGGTCTGGTGGTACGACCCCTATGCCCAACGTTGGTCGAATATATGACTTCGATAACTATTTTGATGCTGAGAAAGAGCTTCAATCATGTTGCGGCCCCTTACTTCATGTCAGATGAACCCGCTGGGTGACAAGGTAATATGACCCCGACCAGTGCAAGCCGTTTCATGTATCCGTGTTCTTGCGTTGATTTAATGATACAATAGCAAAACAACTATTCTAGCCGTATGCTATCAGTCCATTGAGGACGTGAAGCTTCGCCTCGAGTATGGTAGAGAGCAGCGCGTTCCCATCGCAGCCACGGCTCTTGCCCGTTTACCACCCTGGCGCCTACCAGATGGAACACCCGCGCTTCCATCAGGTCCAGAAGCACATGCACTCGAATACATAGTGCGGACATTAGATGGCCGGATAGTGACGACCCGTCGAGTAGATGTGTGCGTGGGATGGGCAGATTCAGATACTTAGGGACAGTGCGAGCACGTAAGCTTTGAGCGAGTCTGCTTCCATAAGTCGTACCAAAACGGGGGCTAGTGTTGAACAATTCCAAGAAGAGTTCTCTTGAGGAGGGAAAGAATATTCTTTCGCTATCACTCCCTAGGAGCAGGGCATGCATTGCGGATGGGGACATGAACAGGATATCGAAAAACTTATGTGATGTATAGAATATTTTTAGAGCCGAGCCACTGTCGTTGATACCTGATGGCGTGAAAGTCGTTTCCTCCTGATTTGGATTGGCCGAAACCAACGTCACTGTAAGCATAGTCTCAGCAACACGCTTGGCAAGGAAACGCTCCACGCGACGTCTAGCGAAGCGCTCAAGATGACTTTCTGGAATCCATTTCACGCCTCCTGCAGGCTCTGGGAAATTTGTTCCTGTGCCCCATTCGCGGACCGCGGGAAGCGGCTCAGGTCGTAAAAACACATCCAGCTTCTTTCTATAGTGCAATACCCAAGCGATGTATTGTATTCGTGGAAGGGTAACCATCAAGGCCAGTGGAAAGCGAACCAAGTGACTGAATATTGAAGGCGTCGTCATTGGGGTTGACTTCGTTGGCCGGAGCAGTGCTGTCAGCTTCAGCTTATCAGGGATAGAAGATTCTGAGGCAGAGGCAGTGTAAAGGTGCACACTGACGGAAGGCTTTGGAGGGAAAGTGGGTAATGTGCCGCTAGGTGGATGACTTGGACTCTTGATAGCAATTTTATAAAAGCCTGAGCGATCGTTGAAAGGCGATACGTGAAAGCCTCGTTTGAACGTCCATTGGTGATCGTATCTAGAGGGTTGAAAGGATTGGATTGCCTAGAGGTAAGATAAACATACCTGGAGCGAGGTTGGTCGTCTTCTTGTGCTCCAACTTCCAGGACATGCACATGACTTTCCCCGAATGTGTTGTGTATCTAGCCTAGGATTAGTGTAATATAGCGTTTAAGGAGGATTTTCTATACCTCTAACACGGTCAGCCTAAAGGCATCAGCTTCGTAGCAGAAATAGACTGTAAGCGGGTTTATCCCTTCAAAGCCAAGAAAACTGGGCATCGTCAACATCCATGCGTCTGTTAGATGTTTAGTGTTGAAACCTCGCGCTTCTAAGACCGCGTTCAACTTTGCTCGGATCATCCTTCCATCATTTGTCAAATATGGCTGAGCCCGAATGCCTAATAACCGCGCCCAAAGACCCCCATATGAGAATATCCATCCCCCACCGATATCGAGAAGGTTGGACTCGAGAGCCTTGAGGGAGACGAGCAACGCCAGAGTAGGATAGCTAAAGGCATGCGCAGATTTAGCTGGTAAAAGTCTGGCGTGTGTTACTTGATTTTCCAATATATATGCCTGACAACCATGGCGCGCGTTGGGCAGAGTCCTAGCACCGACTTGAAAGTACAACAATGCTGCGATGGATAAGCAAATGGTTGTGACACTGACGTCTACCAGGGACATTAAGGGTATCTCCAGTCTGGTCGCTGTGGCGGGAAACCCTGAGTACATCATTCGTTATGTAAAGCTAATATCTGTAAATATTTTCTCCCAAAAAAATATCTCTATTAGGTTATCAAGTTGTTGCCAAATAATGCGATCACCTGACTCAAACATGATCATTTATTGTTGCCTTGCTCAGTCGATGCAACATCATGAGCAGTGCTCGCGGGATTGTCACACCGCTGGTGGCCAACACCCCGCTCCCTGTTCCAGTAGAGGAAAGCAGGGCACAAAGGATCCAACGACAACAAGCTCGATTTCGTGACAGAGGCGGGTCAGTCTTCCTTGTCCTTCATCGAGCTGAATTGAGAAGAATCATGCATTGCAGAATATTTGTTCCATCATCCAACAGGACCCTTCTTGCTGATATATTGCTAGGAAAAGCCACTGGATCTCCAAACAGGAGGCGCAGCAGGAGTCTGTCATCTTCACCCACGAAAAAAGGGAAAGAAAAACAGGTAGACGGAGAGGACCTGCCTGTTACTATCACTCCTCAGAATGCCTCAGTGAAGAGGGCCCCTCGCAAAAAAGCTGGAAAGGGCAAATCAGTGATAGCGACTGTTGTGAAGGATGGCGATGAGCCAGGCATGAGACAAGCTATAGTTATCAATCCATCGCACTGATACGTTCCCTTCGAAAGGACCTTCAGGTTGTAACGCGGTAGGGAAAGCAGCTCTCGCGAAGGACCGCAAAGTCAAGACATCTAAGGAAGGTACGCGTCTTGACATTCGCAACCATAACCCCGGCACATAGATAGACGTACAGGACCACCAGTGGTTACCGCAAAACCTGCTCCCAAAAGGCATGGGAGGCCACCAAAGAACAAACCTGCAGTGGACGCTGTTGACGAAGGGGGCCAATCTGAAACGCAACACAACGAAGCCCGCTCGAAAGCCAAGCCTCATAAGAGGCAAACGTCGAAAATCTCAGCTGCGAAGAAGGACGTGCAACCTCCTAAGGAGCATCCAAGGAAATTTATTCAACTGGAGACTGTAGAAGAGAAGGATGAAGATGATCCACCCCCAAGTAACTGGGTTGATAACAAGGGCACAGACTTGGATATCGAAACTCGCAGTAGGCCTCGTTTTGCACTACGGATTGATGACACCGCAAACATATTATCTCCTCGTCCACAGCAAGTAAGCCAACTGAACCGAAACTAAAGGGTCAGAAAACTCCTCCCACAGCTGTGGCTTCGGGTCGCCCAAGGCGTTCCCGGTCCAAGAAACAAGCGGGTGCGTATGCAGAATTATCAGATCAAGAGGCTAAAGATGCGGACAACCACTCAAAGGTATGTCTTTGGCTATTCAAATCTAAAACCTTGAACACTGGATATCCACCAGAAAGCACGAGAATCGAAGCCATCAGCGAGTAAAGAAAAACCATCGCAGAAATCGGATGTCCAGCCTCGACCCCCTGTGAACAAGGCAACTATAGTCATACAGTCATCACACAAACAAGCACAACCTATCACGTCCACCCTCAAACGTCGCCGAGTTGTTGAAGAACCAACTGAAGGCTCTGACTCCGATCCCCCTTTGCCAGTGAAGAAAAAAAACAAACGTCCTGATGCGGGCGCCAGCTTCAAACAAAGAAATGGGTCTATTCGAAGCCCTGTCATGAATCCAGAGTACGACGGCGATGGTGACATGACAGATTTATATGACAAGGACTCGATAACTGGAAACCTGCCTGGATGCGAAGACGAGCGAGAGATTGACATCCCGAAGTCATCAAAGCGGAAGAAGCGTGTAGGTCCAGATAAGCAGTCAGATACTGACGGTAATGCGATTGTGAAGAAACGCAAGACCAGCTGCACAGCGGTAGTTCCCAACAGCGGAGCCAGTCCCCAGCCGCCTGCTAAGCCAAAGAGGTGCGCCCCCCCGGATAGATCATCGTTCGTAAAGGGTAACATCCGAATTCTTAGGAACGTGAGGGCAAAGGCAACAGCTCCAAAGACTTTAAGCAGGACAAACCCTACGGCAAGCCAATTTTATGATAGCCTGCCACTCCACATCATAATCATATATTGTAGACTGGACGCGCGAAACCTCGCAAAAGCGTAATGCTGCGAATCAAGGATCCTTTGCCTCCAATCGAAGATGTCGATGAGCCCGATCCGATAGATTTCCTATCGTAAACTATGTCCAGCTATACCCAACATATGTAACCTATCCATCGTCATGATGCTTATTAACTCATTACAACGAACGCTGGCTCTGTATTCCAGTCCTAGACGAGTAGTGGTTCGTAGACGATGTGGAGGTATAACACCCTAAACTCAACTGACAACATGGATTAAATGACGCAAAGTAATAAAGTAGACGAGTATACGCTGAGTATACAAAGGCATTATTGAATTATTGTCTCCGCTGGAGGCCGACGACGAGGGTCTGATGGTTCCTTGTTGAGGCTAGAGTGGCCGATGATATCCATCGGCTCGTGTCTCGGACCTGACGTGTCGGGCGAAGGCATACATATCGTCCCTGCCACCTCGTCAACATCACCACCATTGCTCGGGCTGGCATCCTCGCCCCCGTCGCTCCCAGAATCGAAATCCATATCTATATCCTCTTCAACGGCCGTCTTCATCCCCTGCATCGCGATGTCAACTCCGTCCATAGAATTAGGGGTATCCATTGACGTTGAAGGGGTAGCTTGCACGCCAGATCCCGACATGGATGTCGAGGCCCGAGGTCGCTTTCCCGACTTTGCTAGTTTGCGAAGTACCTTGGCGATGTATTCCTTTGCGAATTTCTTGATTTTGGCCACTTTCTCGTCGGAAAGCGCATCCAACTTTCCCTCCTTGTAACTTGACGATTTCTTTTCCTTGTCAGAGATGATCTGGGTTAACTAGTCATAAAGGTGTTCAGCTCAGCATCTTGTAGAATTAGAGCAGCTTACCTCCTTCGCGTGCTTCTTGAACAGATCATGGTCCAGAGACTTAGCGTATTTCGACATGCATTTCACTACGACGGCCCCCACTAGTTTTTGCATTCGCTTTTCCTTGTTCGCCTCTTTCTCTTCGGGAGTTTGAACCTTCTTGGCAAGTTTCAGCTTCTTCCGCTTCGCTCGCTCTTCCTCCTCATCCGCTGCAGCTTGTGCAGCAGCGGCAGCGGCAGCGTGAGATGCCCTCTCTTTTTCAGCTGTTTCCTCTGCCGCAGAGGCGATTATCGCCTGTAGTGCCTGCCGCGTCTGAATTTTAGCAACAGTGGCTTTGTAACGATCATACACTTCAGTCGAGGGGGGGGCTTCCCTATCTAGTTGCAATGAGTCACGGGTGGGTCTCCCGAGCGGTTGAATAGATATGTGGGCCTCTTCATAAAGTGGGCGTTTTCTTTGAATGCGATCTTGAGGGTCGCATTCGGGTTGAACAACCGGTAGGATCTTGTCATTGTCGTCATCCTATATATGATTAGAATATGACCAAGCGTGCAAGCTCTGAAAGCTCACCGTTCTCACTCTCTTTGGGATCCGCGTATACAGCGGCAGAGTTTCCCAATGGTCTAGCAACTGATGTGAAATTGTTGAGCTTCGCTAGTTGTTAAATTTGTAGGGTATATATGTCTACCTTCTGTGCTAATGATTTGACGTTTTCATGTTCCAGAGCAGAACAAGCTTGCACAGGCACAATGACTTTGGAATCTTCAACTTTATTGCGATTGAGAAGAGGCCAAGTTGACATGCACTCGAGGGCCTGGCAGAACCAATCAGAGGTGATCCGCCTAACAGCAAAGATTGACGGACCAAGGTGACCAAATCCATGTCTGAAGCATAATCCTCCAACAAATTAGTCATAAGACTGTATCCACGCAGGCGCATGATTTGGCGCAGAGCAGCTTGATCATTCGTTATCTATTTAATGTCAGTCTGGATTTATCTTTAAACAACGTTTCTAATCAGACTTACCCTGATACGCGTAAGCAGCTTGTATAAAACCTTTCGACTCGTTGTTTGCCGAATCGCTTGAACAACTTTGGGGACCTCTTTCTCGATGATGGGCTTCATCAAGGGCTGGAATTTTGGAAACATGAAAAATGTCCTTAAGCCCACAACGATTGCTCTTACCATGAAGTCAGGATCATCAATTTTTTTGCCTTTCTTTTTCTTGGTACCTTTCAGTTCCAATAGGTCATTTTCATCTGTTATTCCTAAAGCTATTCATGTGGTGAAAGTATGAGACGCAGGAATCTTCACAACAAGCTTGGTCTCACCATCAAGATAGAGGTCGTCCATGGTAGCGATATCCGTTTGCGTCTTGCCACCAATGTATCCCACACAATTTGGTTCGCCACAGTAGCACTCCTGCGCTTGGTGGCTAAAAAAAGGAGTTAGTCGATATCATGTCAGAACCGTCGAGCATACCCATAACGATCAACATTGTAATTGAAAGTCAATTCCTCGTATTTCTTGATGTCCCGTTTAGCGAATATGCCCATTCGAACATGTCCTCCGATTGTCCATTTTGCAACGTAGCAATTAGGACTGCAGCTGTGATTTGCAAACCGACCGATTCCCCCACTCTTCGTAGCGTCTATGAACTAAACCCTGATCAGAAAGGTATCCAGCGGGGTACTGCAAGCCAGGCGAACCTCATCCTTTTGCAACATCATGAAATAAAAGTGTTGGATGCCCTCCAGAGCGTAGTTCCGCATTCGTTTTTTGAAAGATGCAGGATTGACAACGTCGCCCAAATATTCATAAATGAAGGTATCCCTAAAAAGAGTCAGACGCAATTAGCAGTTCACCATGTGGGCGATTTACGTGACTAGGTCCTCCTCCGCCCTTAGCCCATATCCCTTTTTCTCAGTCAATACAATCTCAATATTGGCATATTCCTTGCGTTGAAACCTGGTAGGAATCATAGAATCAGAAATCAGACTACATTTCAGCGTATTTGAAAGGAGATTCACCTCTGATTTTGACAATAACTCCTACAACGGCAATCATCCGACAAACATTCTACCTGTGTTAACCTATTGATGCAGTCCGAGTAAGGCCCGCATGCGTTGTCAACGCTGTCTATACCTAGAGCGACGCAATTATTAGACACTACACTATCAGAATCAAAGGAAGTGATGTGAAAACTACACAAGACCTATACCCTACGAAATAAGTAAAACTCACCGTGTTCATAGTTGCAATCACAGGTCATGCTCTCAAGTATCTCTCTTGAGCGACCCAGAGATTTGAATTGGTAGTTGTTGTCAGAAATCTCATTAAAACTACTTAGGGCGTCTTTGCGTGCAACGGGGAGATTACCGATGAGCTGAGGTCTAGGCGTCGCTGCTTTGCGTGGACTGGTTGCAGGCGGAGGAGTAGAAGTTGAAGAGGACGGCGTAGACGTTGACGTATGCGTACTCGTGCCATTGGTTGTCGACAGCGGAGGTGTGGGGGTTGACGACATCTCAAATTTCAATGATGATCTGCCCAGCGAGGGGTGAGGAGACTGTGAAGGGGAGCTGTCCATAACATCCAGTTTGGCATCAGGTTCATGCTTGACCTCAAGAGGCATGTTTTCTGTGGTTGTGGTTGTGGGTGAGTGTAGATAGTCAGCAAGCACGGGAACGTCCTTGACATCCACAGGTGGCCAATCAAAATCTGGTGAGTCCTTGAGAACAACATTGAATGATGAACCTTGACTTCGATTATCCTTCGCCATCGAGCGTAACTTCGCCATAGGGCCTGAAAATAAGGCCTGATAGTAATACCTGTCGGATGTTCGAATATGTCGCTGACCAGCTTCCCCTGGTGGAAACAAGATTACTGCAGCAGCGTCTCGGACAACTTCACTTCCACTTGGCAGTAGGTTTCCTGTGAAACTAGAAGCTCCGGGTGAGGGTGAATAAGACTGTAGAGTCCCAAACGGCCTTCCAGAACCTTATGTGTACATGTAGTCGCAAGATGGCGAGGAGGGAGCAAACACGTAAAATTTGTGCAAGTTAAGGCTATGTCCTGGCTCTGCCCAAACCCTCATCATATACTGGCCATATAACGTGGATACGACGTGTCTACGGGATATAACAAGCGTGCAAAATCATACGAGCAGGATGGCCGACCCAAAATCTCTTTCTAAGAAAAGAAAAAGGGAACTCTCAGAAGATCTGGCATTCAAACTTTCGCCGGCCATTGCAGGACCCGCTGGTCCTACTTTTGGTAAATCCCCAGTTGACGGTCCTCTCCTTAACACCTAATACAGCATTTAGTGAGCTATCCAGGATTCGAGGCCCCCACATCTACAGCCTTCAAATGTTACACCCATAAAAGGACGAAACCGAGCGAGACAACGGAGACAAAAAATGGAGATATATTGCTTGTTGGGGAGACTGGCAGCGTCGAATTCGTAACCAATGAAGACGAGACGAAAAAAGTAGCAGGAGCAGGCTGTCGGTGAGCGGCAAGATGCTTCATGATTGTTTGAGTCTTAACTGAAAATATCTATCAATGAATTAGTTATCTACTTGCCGTTCACAATCGTCGAACGGGTTCTCTATCTATTCTGCCGACAGCCCAATCGCCTCATATCCTTCATCACACAGTGAAAGCTTTGAAATCTATACCTCCAGCCCTTGCTCCAAGTAATCTCCAGTATCAAGAGGCCCGAACAGCTCTTGGAGAAACATTTGGGACCAAAAAGGCCAAAGCGGCCATTAAGGCACAAGAGCGTAATCGTGTGGATGTCGGTGCAATGAAAGGGGTGATGGGATACGTTATGGATGGCATCGAGAAGGGAGCAGAAGGTTTGATGACTGCCGGTTGGTTGTCTCCCAATAATTCATGCCTTCTCGCGATTGATATATCTTCTTCCTTATAGAGGAGGCCAAGGCTGCCACAGATAAGAACCGATTGATACCACCATTCTCCGCTGCCGCAACAGACCCCGCGGAAGTCTATGCCTTACACGACATCATCCCTGAGGCTGAATGGAAGGCTATGTCTGTTAGCGCCTTTGATGAAGCACATTCTGTGAAAGAGCAAACATACCTTCTCCCTTACCGTCATTCTTCGTGGATCAACGAACACCTAGCGAGCCTCGCCAATGAAACAGGGAAGGGCAAGAAGAAAACCCTGCAAGTTTCAATCTTTAGATCCTAATGTTTGAAGCTCACATTTCTCCTCAGCAAACTTTTAACATACATCTCAGTGATGTTTGCGTTTCGACAAGCCGTTTCACGTAAAGAAATCGATAAAGACCACCTATATGAGAAACTCTCTGCTGTCCCTAGCCTAATAGTGGACAGTCTGTTATCTAGATTTACGGAGACGCCTCGAGGAACCACGAGGTGACCATGCATCCTGTTCGCCCTCTCAGGATGTTGGCTAATCGATTGAAGCTACCAAGCGACATCTGCAACGAAAACGAGTCTGTTGACACATATGCTTGCGCTCTGTTTAAGAGTTGATAATTATGCTGCAAACTCAAAGGCCATATCTCAGGATCTGAGCATGACTCTTGCTGAGTATGTTGCCAATTCTCGGTAGCTTATCCAAGCTCACTCATCCTAACACCCCAGGGTTAACCAACTGTTTAAATCGCTTGGTAATGTTTACACTCACACATGCAGCGGTCTTCAAATCTCACGTAAAATGAATACCTAGGGTGCAAAATCACGAAATTGGGTGAACGGGAACGAGTCAGACTTGGTTTGTCAGAAACAGCGGCCCAGGAAAAAAGGGCTGTCTTGAATGCGCCAGTAGAATTTCCCAAGCCCAGGCTGAGAAGAAAGAATTAACAATCTTGACATAGGGCAAACTTTGATGTCGGTTGCCATCGCCTACCTTGCCTATCTTCTAGCTTCTTGTCTTTATAATTATGACATTCGTCAATTTGTCGCAGGATTGGACGTTTCACCCGCAGAAACCAGATAACCCATAAGGTAAGCCCCTCAACGAATTGTCGAAAGATGTCCTACTTCCTGACGTGTTCAGTTGACGCACTGACATCTGTTGTGATGACATTGGGACGGTTCTTTGCATGTACCACGACTATTTACGCGATAGCCCGGCTTTCATACATTCTGATATTTTTATCTGTCAATCGGAAACATGGCCCGCCTCCCCTTTCATCTCAGCCTCCCGTTGGATCTTGTGATTACTTCCAGCGGTGATGAATTAATATCAAATATATACTATGAACAAAGGTTAAGCCATCCCCATTCTGTAGGCCGCAATGCTCGTCATGTGGGCACTTGACCAGCCATCAATGACCGGACCAAAGAACATACATGAACTGTTATCTCTATTCCACCATATCAAGGCCCCCGCTTGCTACCCCAGGCTTTACCATCGCAACGCAAACTGGTAGATTCTCGCTGGAATCGACCCAAAGAGGACTAGAGCCTGGCCAATCAACAAATGTATGAGGTGTTGGACAAAAAACTTACAAGTCAAGTGACAGTACATAATAGTAAGTCGAACAAGGAAAAGACTAACAGCATCGTAGTGATCAGGCAATGGGGATGAGCAACCTGGCCGTTGGTAGCAATAGCTGTGGCAGGTGCCGCACCACAGGTTGTGATAGGCGTCGTCTTCCTTGTGCATGGGGTGGCTAGGGTGATGGTCATTGTGACAACCACAGCGGATATAGGCATGCGTAACGCCAGGATGTGGGCATGCACACGGTGGGTGAGTGAGCTCTACAGTAGACATGGGAATATCTGGAGAAAGAGTATAGTAGTAGGCGAGAGATGCTGGATCTGGGCGATGCTGAGGTGGAGTGTGAGGTGGGCATATTTATACCCCTGGTCGTCCTCCTTGAGCGGAAGGACAAAGTTAAATAGGATGGAGGGTGTCAGGAGGGATGTCATTAGGTTCTTCATGGTAACAACGGATATTAAATTCATGTCGTGAACCTCTTGCATTCGAGGACGTCGGAGAGAGCCCAGGGACTTGGTCAACCGAAGGTTACTGATATCTTTCCCGGAATATTTGAGAGCGACGAAGGATAATTTAGTCCAGTGGAAGTTCGGTCCGGAAGGTTCTTGGTTGGGGGCTCGATGACAACAGGCCACTAGGTGAACCTACTCAGCGCATAGCAATGGCCGCGACATGAGGTATCTGTCAAGCAATAGCTGAGCTCCAAAGAGGCGGACATTGCTGTCGAATGGGCTCATTATGAGGTAGTCTTCTTCTAGGCAGGGCAGTATGGCGAATCAATGCAACGTTTCCCTCTGAGCCGCAACTTCGTACTCGGAGAAGGCATTGCTCAGCCATTAGAGCTTGTGGCATTGTGTCAACATGCAGACCTTGGGCAATGGATCGGTGCATCCTAACCAGCACTTAGGCGCGAGCGCTTGGTTGCGGCCGCCTTGGCCTCGCGATCAAAGTCACGGGACCAGAATTGTAGCCAACGTCACGGTGAACGCCGTTTCTTCCTTCGTCTTCCTCAATTGTTCCTGAGCTCTTTTTTTTGGTTACCCCCTTCAGCACATCAGTCCCACGACAATGTCCTCGTATGTAGTGTAAGCCGTATTTTAATATATCTAACTTCAAATACTTCCCGCGAAATTTTTCTTGATGAGGGATTCTCAAACAATGTTGGGTCTGAGGTATTGGAGCATTGGTGTTAATTGTAACTATAAGACGTCTTATGCCTTCCTAATACTGATATCCCTCGATTCATACCAGATACATCGACGGGGAAGTAATAATCAGGATGCATTTCCCCCAGGCTGTAACATACCCTCATTGGCCATTCAGGAATTAGACATACCCCTTTTCGGTGTGTTCCATATCACCTCAAGAACATAGTTAGCTTCAAAGGTATGAAGAATATCGTGCGGCGTATTAACTATTAAAGTGGCATATCACATCTTTTTGTAGCTTACAGCACACCCATAAAACTTCGCACACGGTGAGCTCAGCTGATTCCCTAAGGCTGATTCTGGGTTTCTACTGCCTTGACCAGGAAATAGGGTTGTCCCCGTTCTCACCGCCTTTTGCACAGCGGTTCGGCCCAATCCTCTGCAGCAGACCCTACTCAGGTAAAACAGAAAACAAACCTGATTACTGTACCCAGTTACCGCCCTTTCATTAATGGAATTGGATGACAATCAAAAATATTGATGGGCACTATGCCGCGTGGACGCGCTTATATCGGGTACTGTCCAGTCTGTGTGTTGCTGGTGTACAAGTTTTCTACGCAATCATCTCTTTCTTCCCCTCACCAATGTGCCAAACTAATGCACCTCATCTCTACCTTTCTGAACCCACCCGCGTTGGCTGTTTACCAACAAGAAACCAAGAAAGGTGATCCTTCCCTGAGGTCAATCACTTATGGCCATTCACGCTTTGTTCGTCATCGAATAAGCGCTGTCACGGCCAACGGCAAAGTACGACATGCTGTCACCCCTCCGTCTCCTGGGAAGTACCTCGACGGGAGCTTCACGCGCCTCTGCATCTCCAGGCGACATGGAGCGGTCTAGAGACACCTAGCACGCTCCTAGCTTCTCGGAATTTCTTGGACACCTACGTAAAGTACACGGCATCTCTACTATAAGCAGAAACATACCGTTGCAAGGGAAACGACTCGCGGAATTTTGTGATGGGACCCTTTCATAATAACAGGTGAAGCCCGTTTCGAAATTGGAGTCCTCAAGCACTGTCTTTTTGGAATGTCCCGGCACAGTTTTCACACTACTGAAGCTTGCGATGGGAAAGGAGGCGAAGTAGAATTTTTTTGGTATGTATTCGCTCATATTGGTCTCGAACACAAGACACCCAGAAAATCCACTGATTTACGGACGAATCAAATTCACTGGCACAATCCACCATGTTGGGATGATTATAGCAAAGGCGCTTCTCCATGATTGCGTGCGCCGAGTCTCAATAACCGTACTGACTGACATTAGCTGATCATCCCAACAATTCTCTCCACAGGACTTGCACATTGACTATCGAAGCCGAAAGTCTCTGGACCTAGAATGGTTACTTAAAGAAAGAACTACCCAAATATCAGAAAAACCCGAACACTATTATTGTCCCATACACGCCATCAGGAGCTGGGCCAAAAATGAGGCCAGGGCATTGGGTTGGAAGTGGGTGATCACTCAGGACCAGCCTCCAGTCACTCAATGCAGAGGGCAGGCCAGGTTAAGGAGGTCAGAGAACGGGAAGACCCTGGTAATAGTCTTGATGTAAGGTGTAGTGTGGGACTCTGCCCCGTAGGACGCTCAAATGGCATCCAAAAAAAGTAGCAGATCAACGGCCATCAATATATATAGCAGAGGCGATGAGCTCAGTATTCGGGCATGGGGCACAACATTATTATCTATCAATGATCAAATGCTCGACTGATGGAAACAAAGTCCCTTGTGATTATGCGGCATAGCTGGCATCGAACAACATCAATGATATTTTGTTCGGGGGTCTATCTTGTTGTCTTCGTGGTCATCATATGCCTCGCATGAGTTCTCTAGTACTGTAACGCGCAACTTGGTGCTGGCCCCTGAGGTTCATAAGCGTTTCATGTCATGTTTCATAAAACAGTTCCAGAGGGAAGCCCTCTAGCGTTGTTTGAAAAAGGCTTTCCCGTTTACCAAGGACACCTTGAAATTAAAACAGGCGTTTCTTGGCGTGATCGAGGTACATTTTCTAGTTTGGCGAATTTGGGAGGGTTGGCTCCAAGTATGAGGTGGGACGGTGCCGTGCCGCGGGTCTAATCACTGGAGCGAAAATAGATGAATGAAACGACACCTGTATAAGCTCTAACTTCGCCAGGGCGAGGTGTGGTGTTCGGCTTGTAGCTCACTGTAAGGATCCATAATTCGTGGGCCCCTGCATAAGCCGCCACAACAGTGACGAGTGATTGGTGGGCGAGAAGATGTGTCTATTTGAGACTATAAAAAAGCTACACCGAAATGAAGTACTAGACCCACGCGTACGGCTCTTCTATACTCCTGGGCTCGGGGTACCAGCTATCAGTACAGATATGGTCCTTTGGGCTGGCGGTTTGAGTACCAGGCAGAATGCTCAGAGCACGTTTGGGTCAGGTGTAGTGGGGCCCGGTACTCAGCTAAAATCGGTCTTGGTGCTGTACTACTGTGTCCGCGGAGGCGTGAAAGGCAGGTGGAGGCGATTGATGAACCGAAAGCATGCGCCCTTCAGACGAGGCCGCTGGATTTCAACATGACTCGGCCCTCAGACCACTGGAGTTTTCATGCGACCGCTAATGTTTGGGGAAAATATGGGTTCGGTATATACCTGTGGTATCCTAGGCACTGAGCGCATGAACAGCAGCCGCCTGTGTGGCAGACCTAGTAAACCCACTGAAGCGTGTTCATAGCCCAAGCAATAAAGCAATGAAAAGCTGTTTACAGAGACTCACTGGGGATGGTTTGAAGGCATGATTGTTCGATTAGACAGAGCTTACACTGCAGTGTTACATTTTGGGTATGACATAAGTATAGGGCCAAAGGCAATAGCAATCAACCACAAATTGGACACAGCAAAACTGGTCCCGCCATCAACGACCTCAACGCAACTCGAAACAGTCTGCTCCCTCCCTCTTTTCTTCCTCAACCTTTGCACAGCGTCCAGAGTGTTCACTAGCCTCTATGCACTGCTGACCCTGCTCATTCACTACTTACCGTCCCCCACCATGGCCAGCAGCAGTAGCGTTCCGTCAGACCATCATCCCAATGGAAAACCTTCGCGATTCTCATCTCTCAAGGTTTTCAAATTCGCTTCAAGGGAACGGAACTTAAAGCCACCTCCTTTACCGCCAAAGGATCCGTACTATCTGCAGAACAAATCACTTGCTTCACTTTCACCCGACTCCCTGTCGCTTCCGCCCCATTCTCCTCTTTCACCGCGTTCACAGACACAAACCTCATACCGCCCAATCCCGAGTAATAACCAGTCGACAATGTCGCTCGTATCCTCTGCGGCATCCATGAAGTCGGCATCGCCGTCAGAGCGGCGACCCCAGACTCAGCCACAATCCTCACACAGGCGGGACAAAGCCTTGGCATTCTTTAAATTCGCGAAACGGGGTCCTAAATCACAATCTACGCTGGACGCGGCAGAGGAAACGGAACCGCCACTCCCATATGAAGATCCTGGCATATCGATGCCTTGGAATTTCCAGGTGTGTTATGCTTTTTACACATGTGACAGCATTTAACATTATTGTATCAAACAGCATAATATACATGTCGATGAAGGGTAAGTATATCTTCGCCACAAGTTGTTGTTAGTTCTGATGTATTGTATCAAGCTATGTGGGTCTCCCTCCATCATGGACAACATCGCTCGTCGAGGCTGGGTTCACCGACGATGAGATCGCTGCGATTCACGCTCGTCGAATGAATGGAAGTCGATCACCTGGATCGCAATACCTCTATACCGATAGGCCGAACTCTCCTGCATCATTAAACCCCTACGGCCAGGGCGCGCTTCCCCCTCCACTACCGCCCATGCCCATTCTCACAAATCCTACACCTCGAACGACCTCTCTTCCTCGGCAATATTCAGACGCGTCACTAAGGGGGGGTTCCTACCCACAACCTTCGACATCTCCCCCACTACCTAATCTTCCCGCTCTCAATTCCTCCCCTTCCCCTACTTCTCTCCAATCCAACAGGGCCGCAGGTACCAATAATAGCATTCGTAGTCCGCCTCCTCGCATCATTTCTCATGAACATCAACTCTCGTCATCGACGATATCCTTTTCAACAGATTCTCATCAGAGCGTTGAAATTCACGGTCAAGAACAAATAACGCCTGGAAGGTCCAAACAGGCCACCACTGTATCAATCGATGTAACGACGCCGCCGCGTAAAACATTTCGCATCGCGAATGCGTCTCCTATTCACTCTTCTCCTCCCCCCGCTTATAATAATGCTATGCCATCTGCGGTATACTTGGATAGGAAAGAGAAGCCGATGCCTGATCCTCCTTCAAGTAGGAGTCAAAGCCCTGTTCCTGTGCAAAATGTTGAGCAGCGCCCTGATGACTCCGCTCTATCAACATCTACGATCCGAGAAACACACCCATCGCGTGGCAGAAATGATTCTACCGGGTCGCAAGACTCGTTGGCATCCTCCACAAAATCAGGATCCTCCATTCTTGCGCCATTGAATGCGGCTCAACGGAAACGTACGACAGCTCTTCCCCCACGGCTGTCGCTGCATCAGAGCTCGGGCAGTACGGATCTATCCTCCTGGAGCCAGGCGTTGCTTTCAATCACATCAGAAAGCACGAGTGGGGGTTCATCGCTGAAGTCACCACAGTCAGCGCCAACCACTGTAGCACCACGGGTTTCCACATCTCACGCAACACCATCTCGGCAACAGAGTGCGCCACTTGGAACTGCAAATGCTTCATTCAACAAAGTTCAGCCCCCCCTGCCGTCGTTTTCTTTTGAACAATCATTGGACGAAGGCTCAAGTGCGGGTGGGAGCACACCTGCTTCGTCTGCAGGGTGGGCGACTGCGAAATTCCCCCCGTTGGGTGCACAATCGGAAGAAACTTCAATGGCAGGGTCTCCATTGTGGAACGAGCTCGCAGGAATGCTGCGAGGGGAGATGCCAAAGGAAGAAGAAGAATCACTGTACTCTGCGGCATTGACGGGAACGTATTCTCCTATCATCCCTGCAACACCAGAGGGAAAGGAACCTTTGCGAGCCTTAGAACCGAATGTCTCCAAATCGGAAGGTTCCGGAAACAATCTTGACTTATCTGAGGAAGAGGACGAACACCTTTTGAACGTGTCCAACGATATGAACTACGGCCGGAACCGTGATTCGAGTAGGAGCAGCTCCTCAACGCTGTCGACAAATACGATAATTGCACCACCTTCCGTGACGATCGTGAGGGGTGCATCTGTGGTACGGAGAGCAGGGGCTTATGTTATCGACAAGTCGAAAGCGCTCAATGGTGAGCCGGGGCGATTGCGGGATAGGGTCAAGCAGCCTTCGACACTATATGAAGGGAGCTCAACGGCTTCGCCGGTCGCACCAGGATTCCCCGAGAATGGATTACGCGCTGCTCCTCCTGAGGCATCGAGGCATCCGCCTTCTCCATTGAGCTCGCATTTTGGCAGTGAAGAGGGCTCAGCGTCTGGCTCTGGCTCCTCAAGTTCACAATCCCAAGATAATCCAACTCCTACAACAGAAACAGCGCCCGATTCACCTTTGAATTCCCCAGTGAGCCCGCAGCTTGCATATTATCGTGACACTACACCATCACTAGACCCATCTCGAGTTTCATTCGCCCACAGTCCCCACATGTTGATGTCCATGGCAGACACTTTTGGTGGGATGCCTAAACGAGAAGAGGTTATTTCAATTCAGGAAGAGGATGAAGAGGAAGATGAGGAACTCAGCACGGGCGATCATCGCACGTTATTAGATGTCAGCAAACCTGGCGCTGATAATATCACTCCTGACCCTCCGATATCCGATTCCAAGCCCCTCTCGCCATATCAAAATTATCGGGGCTGGCTCTCTGAAGTGGTGGCTCCTTTGGAAGAATTCATTGATGAGACCGTTGATCCTCGTGATCACTATCTCGACCTGCAAGAAATTGCAGAGGGCGAGAGTGGTTCTGTGTATGCTGCCCGTCTCTCGGACAAGAATGCACATAGGCTGAGGCTACCGCCACTTATCAAGGCCAAAGACGGTGACGATATCGCGAATGGTCGCATTGTCCTCATTGCGATCAAGAGCGTTGCTATTCTACCATCTGGCTCGCCTAAACTCGTGGACCTGGAGCGGGAGTTGACCTTAATGCGGGGCCTTTGGCACGAAAATATTCTTGGACTGGATTCGCTGTATGTTGATCTTGTAGATGATTCACTCTGGATCCGAATGGAGCTTATGGAGCGAAGTCTTGCTGACATTGTTGGGCTCGTTGGAGACGGTCTCATGCTGCAGGATCGGATGATAGCCCGGTTTGCGAGTGATGTCAGTATTTTCACACCATTTCTCCCGCGAAGCCTAATAGTTTTATGTTAATCAGGTCCTCAACGCACTTGATTATCTCCAAAAATACAACATCGCTCACCGCGATGTTCGTTCTGATAATCTGTTGCTCAATAGTCATGGTATAGTGAAACTCAGTGCGTGCATCACATCCCCTGGTTTTTGGACGAGGTGCTGATAACGGAGCAGCCGACTTCTCCAATGCTGTCCAAGTACCAAGAAAGTACCCAATGCGTTCTGATGTGGTAGGAGTTGTTTACTGGCAGGTAAGCACCAAAGAACCAAGCTTTAGTCAATTGCTCAATTTCTTTACAGGCTCCAGAAATGCGGACGTGAGTCGAAACGTCTGCATAGTTCAATCCTTTTTCTGACTATATTTTATTGCAGTCCATTGTATAATGCACTTGGAGTGGACGTGTGGTCATTAGGGGCAACTGTTTGGGAGATGGCTCAAACGGAACCTCCGTTCTCAGATACCCAACAGCTCGCGGATCGATGGCCGCCATTACGCCATCCTGAGCTCTATTCGCCTGCTTTTCACGATTTCTTGCGTCGATGTTCGGACCCGCCTGCGACCCGTCCGAAACCAAGCGACCTGACGAAGGCATGTCCACATTCCCTGTAATTAAATCAACAATTAACATGACCCAAATCAGAGTTCGTTCATTAGCAATGCTTGCGGCCGACTGGTGATTCAACAACTGCTTGCTCAATGTATGGCCATAGAGAGAGTACTACAGGAAGGAGAGGTGGCAATGCAAGGACATGGTGCTCATTAATTTATACCCCTTGCTCACAACCTATTTTATGCTCTTCTCATCTCATCCACGACCTATTGTTTTTTACAGCCCATCTATCTTTCCTGCAACGTTCTCCACAGCATTCTTCAATCTGAAAGACTCCCTAATGACCATGTCGTTTTCATCTTCACTGCATTCTGCGATGAATGTAGTGGTTTCGGTCGCGAAGCCTATTTTTTTGGTTGGTTCATAATATGAATGTTTTTATCTGGAACTGACCTAGGAGTTTACCTCCATGAGCACGCCATAATGCTTCGGAGCAGGTGATTGCGAAGAGCCGTAGCCGGACATCCTCAGAGCGTGTATGCATGAGAACATCCAGATTGATGGTTTTGAGAAGTGTGTCGTCGGTCGTACTCTCTGTCAGCGCGCCAAGACACTCTTGGAGCGATACTTTCGCAGCTGGGTCATTGAATCTGATGCAAACGGGAATCTGGGCGATTAGTGAAGGTGTGATTTGCCTCAGTTTCTCGTCACGCCAGAAAGCTGTCAGGCAGATGTGATTCAGTCAGTATACATTGAAACCAACGGCTGCACCCAACTTACAACCATCATCAAAGATTAAACTTTTGGTAAGGATATCAGCCACGCAAGACCAAAGCGCCATATTTTCTAGCGCAGAATCGCAGAATTGTTTCAAGATGTCTACGAAAGGTTGAGTTAGGAATGACATGTAAGGCACTATAAGTCCCTGGTGTTACATCAGCATAGTGACTGCTACATGAAATAGCTTTGGATTGTCTTTACCTTGAAGAAGTCCAGGAGGTCGATGTACATATGACAGAATATTATTTGCTTGCCCTGGTCGGCTGGCGAAGCATAGTAGTAATTTAACAAAAAAAACGATGACGTTGTTAGCACACACCATGATCGCCAGCGAACGCCCAGTCATACAAGCGGCGGAAGAGTGGACGGAACGCTGTCTCATTTAACTTGATAACAAGTTCTCTGAACGCATGTAGAACGTGGCTTTCGCCCTGCAATTGAAGTTTGAGTATGAGAATTTCGGCGATGAGAACCTGTCTTACGGGGTGGAGTTCCCCTAAGGGTGTGGCCTGGAGGGTATCTAACGCGTCTAAGAAAATTTTGAAGAGGGTACGCAAATTCTCTAGAATCAGTGGGCGTAGTGCAGAGTGAAGAGCTCGACCCAGGATGTGGAAATATGCTATCAGTCGTTCCTGTGTGAAGTATAAGCTCCCTCGAAGAGAATGACCCTCGATGCATGGAAAGGTTTACCGATTGATTGGATGTTTGGGTCGAGGTCCACAAATCCACCATCGCGGGTAGCAAAACTTTGCTTGGTACTCGCTTTGTAATTGACTTCATAAGGCTCGACATCGCATGTGATGGGGAATTATGCGTTGATATGCAATGTTCGGTATAAAGGTTGACAACTTGTGTCACTTCTCCTGTTCCCCAGAAACTTGGAATTGCAGAGAGCAATCCTTGCATGACGGCGAATGCATCAGCTTCTAGCCCTAAGCAGTGTCCGTTAGCATAATCACCAGCACTACCAAAGATTTAAAAAAAAATACCATCTCCTTCGCGCAAGACCTGGATGCTTAGGGATATAGTTTCTCGAAAGTATGGGATAATTCGAGGTCCAATTTTCGTCCTATGTTATCCGGTCAGCTCGATTCAACCAGGAACGTTCAAATCGTACGGCATAGGCACTAGTGCCGCGAGGGCTGCAGAAGCAGATCCAGGTAGCTTAATTGATGCCAAAACGGAAGGAATGAGATCAGTTATTGAATTTTCTTCGCCTGGGCAAAGTGTAGTGACGATTGACTTCAAGGCCTTAAAAGCAGATTGGGCAAGCAGTCCCGTAGCTGAAACCACTAGCATTTTTTTCAGGAGAGAGAGGATCTTATTGATGTTTGAGACAACGCCTTGACGAACTGGCTCGGACACCCGAGGTAGACGGTCACTAAGCAATTCGAGAGCACCTTGTTGAACCTGAGTCGTAGAGTGAGTGAAGACAGAATATTATAAAGCGGATGAAGACTGACCTCATGATCGTTCGCTTCCACCATTGAGACAACGGCACCAACGAAGTCAACAGCCGACATCGCACCCAAGAGCCTATTCAAAGAGGCCCGCGCTGCCTGAGAAATGTCGTCTACCTTTGTCTCAGCATTACTTCCTCCTGACATGGTCGCCAAAGCAATGAGTGTCGAGACCAGCACATTGAGAGCTTCCTTCTCAGCAACAGACCCAGAAGCATCCGCAGCCGTGGGTTTTAGTACCAGCCCTACAAATGTAACCAAGGCTTGCGCATGACGACGCATGGTAATGGCTGCAGATATTGAATGATCTGTGTCACTAGGATCACAGAGTCGATATAACAGTGGTGGACGACAACGGACACACTTACTACATCCCCTCTAAGAATGTTGGCCTGAGATTATCCGGTTGGCTTATGCGTAAAGAGAGACGTTGTGCTTCACGTAGGATTTCAAGCAGGGTCTGTCGAGCGCAAACGTAAGAGTCCATAAAACTGAACCTAGAGTTGGGGACATACATTTATCTGCAACCCTCGCGACATGCTTTGCAACACTGTAATTGGTAGCGATAGTGTAACTTGAGCCTCCCCGACATTTTGTCGGACGACCCGGTTCGAGACCTTCCCGATCAACAACATAGATACCGGAGCTAAGAAATCACCAGCCCCAAGGATGTCCACCAAGTGTGTAAAGAAACTAGAGCGTGAAGTTAGTTTAACCTTGGAGACTGGATAAAAGACATGCTCCCATCTTACTTGTGGCGCCGATGTCTCGGAATGTGGTTAGCAGCATCTGTGAAGACATGGAGGAACTCCTTAGATGCGATGTATAAATCAAGCGATTGAGCATGAACTCGTTTTAGAGAGGACACCATGACTGGTATAATTCCCTCGATAGTCTGCAAAGGTTTGTAAGTGATTAGCAACGACGAATCATTGACCGAATAATGGTGTCACCTGTTTGACAACGCGGAAACTATGCGAATCATCGCGGTGGAATACGTTGGACCCCATGAAGGTGAAGACAGGCATTACGTTCTGGAGGACAGCGTCAGGAGCCAATCGGGCCAGATTGGCGATCAGAAGGAGAGCCTGATGGAAGGTCTGTGGGTTCTCGGAAACTTGATATACAAAAGTATTAGAAACTCGCGAAACTGGGCAGGAAAGGCGAAACACAGACCGCGTATGACTTCAACAAGGATATCAAGCCTGATGACTGTCGGCGAGATATTTGGCACCTCCTGTGGAACCGTCAGTGATGCCATAAACTTGGAGATGCGAAAAAAGTGACATGCATTGATATTTGTTGCAGAGTTCTCCACCGCTGACATCAATAGTTGCTCTATGTAGCTGGCGTCGGCGTGATTCTGAGAGGATTGCACAATCTCATTCAAAGTTTCGAGCAAACGGGATATCAGATCAAGGGAGCCTGGCAAGGTCTCAGAAGCAAGGACTTCGACCAACAGGCTCAAGCGTGAGAGGTTTTCGCCCGATGTACTAGAAAGGCATGGGTCAGGCTACCCCCAGAAGTAGTAAGAACATAACCCACGTAACAATCTTTGCACGCTTGCTTGCGCGAGAGACCGTGGTTGATTGATTAGGCGAAAGATTTTGGAGCAGGCGCACTATTAATGCAACGTCCTTGGCAGCTTCAGCCAAGACTTTCTTGCAAGAAATGTGCTATGATGGATTGAATTTCTTGCATCAAATATAGATAAAGTGTAATGATCTTACCGTGTCTGCATGACCAGTACCCACGTCCAGAAGGAGCTCGCATAGTGCGGCCTTGCGATCCAGGTTAAGCGTAGCGAAAAGCCCACGTTGGAGTGAACGCGACAGCGCGAGCTGAACATCCTTTGCAAGATCTATGACAAAATCAGGTAATTGGTGTAAGGGCATGAGAGAATGTGCATACCTGTTTTGAAAACAATTCCAAGAGCAGACGTATAGATATCCCACAAATTGCTCTTTGGATCATTCAGTTCGGTGGCAGCCGAAGCATCGAAACAGGAGAGCAGCAGGGTCGTCAGCTCCTTTGAAAACGAGGAAAATATCCCTGCCGTGGATGACCCAACCAGAACAAGGGACCGTAGTGTCGACTCAAGAATCTCTGGCTTGGCATTATCTGATACTGTCTCGAGTGAAACAAGCAGCTGAGTCTGGGCATGCCGCAGAGCAAAGCTATTGATATGGGAAAGCAGATAACATAACACGCGATGCTTGTACCTATCACAGCTCAGCAAAGTCACGCACACCCAAGAGGATACTCACTCCGAATCTTTCTTCCTGTCCCCTTTGCCGCGACCAAGGTGTTGGTGATGGAAAGCTTTGAGGTACGTCGCTTCGTGCACAAAGTGGTCGCGATGCTCCACAAGCCCATCCAGATACCGCTTGTAGTCACTCTGATCAAGGTACTGCAGTTCACCTGCACATAACCGTCAAACGGGGCAACAATGCAAAACATACGATTACGCGCTCACCTTCGCTCTGCGCATAAATAACATCAAATTTGTAGACTGATGAAAGTTTACGATCTGATAAAATCCTCAAACGTGAGATACACCCAAGGGCACCTTCCCTTACTGGAGCACTCGCGCTCTGGAGGGCCACAAGGAGCGATGGCAAGATTGTCTGGAAGTCTAACCCATCGTCTTCTAGCACATGAGCCTCGAGAAAGGCGGTCCCATGTCGAAGCGCCACTGCAGATAGATCAACCGCAAGATTGTCATTGGTCTCAACTGTGCATGACCACATTCCAGCTAGAAAGGCAAGGGAATCATCCTTCAGATTGATGAACAACGCCCTGAGCAGGTTTATCGTAAGATTTGGTGAAGAGCAGCTGTATGCCACTCGATAAACTTGGCGCATTAGATTGACATAGCGTATTGCCTTCGCGTCGGAAGTTTGCTGTGGACGAATATCAACTCTGTTTGTTTCGGAAACAAAGGGAAAACTAACAGATGTGGCATCAGCCAGCCAATCTAGAAGGATCCCTGCAGGCCGTGGAATGCGAGAAATGGCCGTAATAACGGATATCTCCAACAACTGGGATGTGGTACGACTGCTTGGCTTGAGAACAGCCGTTTTCCCTAATGCCTCTGTTTGCAGAGGCTGCCATTGTGACGCAATATCAGTAAACTTGAAGGATACCACGTTGAAAAATCCACCAACATCCAATGCCTCGACTTTCTCAAGCGGCAGGTCTTCCGTGCTCATTAACTGGTCCAGCTGCATTTTCCCCAATATTTTGCTCGCAGCTTCAATTTGATGCTCGCCCGATAGCTGTCCGAGGAGAGCGTTTGCCACAAGTTGACTCAATATCCGAACATGTGGGTTGGCGTCCTGAAGGTTCTGTAGCAAAACGTTCATGTTGTCGTGAAAATTGTTGGACATCATGAGATTCTCTACAGAGACCTTATAAGCTAACAGCATATACAAGTAAATTCAGCACCTACGAGCGATCTTCGATGCTATCGTCGAATTGACTTGCGCCATCTTGACTACAGCATCCTCCCCTTCTTTGCTACCTTCAGCCTTGATAATTTCGGAAATACCCGCAATTAGCTCAAAGCCTGGGGCAGAGTTGTACCTAGGCCCAATTAGGTTCTGTGCAATAATGTCCCACACAAATTCCGTAGTGTGTTGTCGTGATTTAGAATACAGAAGGAACGGGAACACGATTCGGAGGAATATGTTTTTTAAGAGGCCCTCATCCGCGAGGGGACAAAGGTGAGCCGCTAAATAAGAAAGGTGGATCCGTATCAAGGCTCTCTTGGGTTTAGCAGGCGTGTATAGGAGTGACTGCGATAGATTATCGATATAGGCGCTTGATTCGTGAATGAAGACTGGCGTAATCATGGCAGGTTGCGCATACAGGGCTTCAAGGACCTGGAGATTAGAGTCGTGCACACGAGCCAACAAGGCCGAACTCTGCTCCATATTAGACTTGTGAGCGACGGAAGGTAGGTGTAAGACACTAACGAGATCTCCAGTATCTGCTGAATCCGCAGAGAGCGACGAAACCAAGTCCTTAATGGCAATGGCCCGGATTTTAGAATCGGCACTTGTTGAAGCAATGATCATGTCGACGTTTTTGCCATTTGCCGGTATCCCCGTGATTGGCTTCGAGCAAAAACGTCAATATATGCAACAAATTAGAGAGTGAGGTCCACACGCACCACTGAAAGGGAAAGAATCAATTGCTCAACGATCTCTTGTCTTGTGTCATCTTCCGGAAGCTTTTCCGCAATACGATGTAGAACTGCAGGGTAGCGTTGTTGAATCATTGAAAGCAGACGCCGCACATGTAAAATATTGGGGTTCTGCGAATCAGGAGCCGTTGCATGCTTCATGAGAAGTTCTGTGACGCATTCGATAACAACAGGGGGGCTGGTACTTGAAGTAATGATGGCTTCGAATAGGGGCATCGTTTTGTCATCAGAAAAGCTACGTGATTGTCAGTTGACGGAACCGAACATTAGCGAGATCAGCCTACCTATGTCCTAGGCTTTTAAGAATCGGCAGTACGAGCTTTTCGCTTCCAAGAAAATTCAGGACCCCAACGAACTCTTGTTCAATATTTCTAGAAGGAATGCCATTACAATGTTATTAAAAAAATCAAGGTAGAGGCGTACGGAAGGCGAAGAATATTCTTGAAAGATTTATTGGGGAATTGAGGTAGCTCTGGTTGGGGCCCACACACGGCCACACATGCACTGACAAAATGTGTCGCCGAGACGTATTGCGCACATTCTGCCATGGCACTGATAATGGCTTTGAGTGCCGCCGGGGTGAATTGGCAGCGATGTGAAAGTGACGCGAGGAGGATGTAACTTCCGAGCTAATGAAGGTGAAATTAAATTCGTGCGTACGTGCTTAAAGCGTGTTAGATAGAGCACATACGATTGCATCCTTCACTGGTGGATGCGGATTCGATTGCAGTGGCTCTAGGAAAGCCGGCAATATGAACGCGAGGGTACCTTCATCCAGCCCCTTGCTTCGATTGATGAATTCGTGGAGAGTAGCAGCACTGAAAGCCAACAACACTCGATGACTACGACCCTCTTTGATGGCGGTAGGTAAAATGGAAGCGACAAAACGCGCCACATCGGAATTGCGAAGCATTTCAGTGACGAGAGAAACCCGCGGAAGACTCTGGGCAGCAGATTTGTAGGGAACTAGAAAACCCCATGTTGAATTAGGTCTGACACCCGATGAGCAGCGTATTATATTTATACGCTTATAGTCTTACCTCAGGTGTAGTATTGTCACCATTTTTGCGAAATGAGGGGACTCGTGATATGGGAGGAACAGTGCTAGCACTGCGTCAAGATTGAATTCGTTTATCCTACATGTTCCAAGGTTCAGCAAACAGAAACAGGAGGCCTATATAGTCCTACACACCTAAATCTCCTCACTAGCCACTCAATAACTTTTCCGGTTGGGATATCCATCAAATAAGGACCCAGCAATGCGAGAAAATCTGTAATGTCTTTGTCCAGTGCTTCGTTCGCCTCAGCAGGGAGTTGCGTCCGATCAGTCACTCTTGCATAGTCAGAAAAGAGTTTACTCTCAAAAGGGCGTAAGGCAGGATTGAGAGACGAGAGCTGAAGCAAGCCATTGACCCCAAGAGCATGAATAGATTCGAGATCATATTGATTTGCCTCATGGCCCGTGAACAGGTATGATTCGGGGGTTTTCCTGCGGGATCTGTCCGCTAAAATGTTCGCATTCAACGATGCGCTTTGCGACAACTGCGCAGCGAGACTGGACATGTTGACCAGCTGGGGATGTAAGGTGAGGAACTGCAAGGAAAATGCGATCGAGATTTGCCCCAAATTTTGGGCACGTGATGCTGCTTGACCTTGACGGTCCTGCCAAATATATATCTCAGCAACTTTTAACATTGTACAACGCAAAACCAATTTCTTCATAATACAACTCTCGATTCCTATGACCTAGCACCAGACTGATAGTGTGGCCAAAACTAAATAACCTTCTCTAGTGGCTGCTAAGGCCAACCCTGCTTCTGACCATTGGTGCAGCATCGAGAAGTGCAACCTTGGTGTCCACCGTGTCGTCCGCCTCAGAGGCGCGACGGCCAGCCTTCTTTTGTGAATCAGCAACATCTAGACGATAATCCCACTCTACGTTCATCTCTGCATCGCTAATCTTGGACGGCCGCTCCCAGCCCTTGCCTTTGCCCTTGCTGCCTTTGCTCCTCCTCCTCTTGTCCTTCTTCTCTTTCTCCGTCAATTTCTCGCTGCTGTCCGATAAAACGCCAGGCTCTGCCTCGGCCTCGGCAGCCTCATCTACCTCCTCTGGTTCCGTGGGCTCGGTGCCGGCCAGGATGTGGTTCTCCTCGACAATCTCGGTTCGCATATCAGCCAAGGTCGCCTCCATCTTTACAAGCTCCATCTTGCGATCATGGATCTCTTCAAGAAGGTCATTGAATTGGGCGACTTTATCCTTCTGATCTTTGTTTGCATTGGGGTGAGACTCGAGGCGCTCCTGTTATCCATCAGATCAAGCATCAGTCAAGAAACACCCAACGTGACAACCCACATCGGTAACTGGGATAATAGGCGTAACAGCAGGGAGGGTGGTGTTCATATTGGCAGATAAAGCTCAAGAATGAAGGATAGACAGAGGCAACGCGATGATTTTCCAGGTCTTGTAGAAGATTATATACGAAGATGACACGTGAGCCATGCGGCCCAGATGAGGCAGAAAACAAGGGCTTAAAGCTGGCAGCTGTACACCTCGAGGACGATGTGAGTCACCCTTTTTCTCAAGCATGCGGATAACATGCCCGTATTCCACGGTAGAAGCTCATGGTGACGCACATTGAGGGTAGGAGTCACAAGATACATGAATATGATCGTTATCGATGCTTATGCGTTAATGTACAATATGTGGTGCCGTCTTGACTATCTAGGCCATCGCCACTACCCTGCTATTGATTATAGCTTTCTCTATCAGCATCATGGGTATGTCTATGTCTGCGGTTTGAAACGCTCGATATGGGTATATTGTTTCGGTAAGATTCAGGCTCAACCTCTCCTTTCCGATGTGCTTTTGTGAGCGCGACACTCGCGTGCGTGATTGATGGGAATGGTCAATCCTCCTCTGGGATTGAGTAGAGTGTTAACGATGGGCTTCGTCGCTTCCTGTTTATAGACTGGGATCGGGTAATGCTTGGGATAGTTTGTGGTGGAGTGGCGGGAGGATGGGTTTTAACAGAATTATCCGATGAATAAAAAAGATAGGGTTCAGAATCTTCCTCCTCTTCTGAGATCTCGTCAAGAATGGCGTCCCCCAAATTGACATAGGATGTGAAAGACATGGTATGGAAGTCGCGTGAATTGCGCTTAGAAAGCCCTTGAAACTGTCAGATGGTAATCAGTGTGCTGCGGAAAGGCAAATTTTAAGGGACCCACCAGCGATGACTGCTTGTTATTCGCGTTGGTTTTGGACGCTGCACGCTGTTTGTGCCACTTGAGCTTAGTCAAAAATTCACGGCGTTCTCGTTCCTGCGACTCTGTTTCAATGAAGTGCTGCTGCCTGCCCTTTGAACCCTGTCGAGAAGGCGTTGTTTGGGAACTGAGAGAATGCAGGAAAGGTTCCATGTTGACAGATGTGCGTTTGCGATGATAAGATAGTTGCTGATAAGCGACAGTGGCTATATAGCTGGGTCCCTGGGACCTGATCTGGATGCGGTGGATTGTGCAGCTGCCTGATTGCTGATGTCGTCTTTTTATCATGATCGAAAATAGCCACGGAATGACTCATCGGAATTCGGATTACTGTAACCCAAGCAAATTCCGCCACTATTGCGCGTAGGGACGCATAATATCTGCTTTGCCTAATGACAATGTCCGAGAGCAAAGTACAGGCTTACGTGTCAAGCTCCGGTAATTGCGAAACGAATGTATCGTGCCGCGAAATCAGCGTACCCACCGAAACACGTTCAGACGGCCGCACTAACGGCGGGTGGATCGTACGCGTAAATGATCAAACGTTTACCAGTGGGGGTAAAAGGCACGATCTCATTGCCTCACAATAGGGTATGTTTCACGTTGCAAAGCTTTACTTTGATTGTGCGTGCCGGTTTGAAGATGGCTGCCAGTGATGCATATCAAAGCAATACCATAATGATGGCAAATACGGTATCCGCTCATTCCCGTGCAGGGAGCTGTCAGCAAACTTTTTTCTCCACTTGGGAAAGCAGATGGGGCCTTGTTACCATTCCAGTTTCATAAGCTCGGGGTGAGGTGGGTTTAGTTCAGGAAGTGTCGCTCTTCCAAGACTTGTGTTCTTGGCCCCTTCAATCCGGGAAGCCAGTGGCGGGAAAGTGGGCCAAGCCTCCATATTAGGTCACCTCGATCACGATCGGCACGCCGTCATGACGTCAGCTCAGGCTGATTTGCTCAGGCTTTTGAGTGCAGTCAAGAACGCTTACACTGTCCTGATACCATACTGCTTCCTTGGAATGATGCATGATGCCTGGGGGTGAACTTATCTCTAAGCCTGCAAGCTTTTGTCGCACGTGATAATGCCGACATTTCTAGCAAATTCATCTGGTTTCGAGTGCCTCCAGGTGATTTCTAGAATTTCTACAAACACAGGAAATATAATAGACCATCGCCACACATAAAATGATTTAAAAGGCTTGTATTACTTTTCACCAGTCATATCCACGATGTATCCAAATATACCACCCAACGTTTCCTATAACCCTTACCTCCATTCTTCATATTACCGCCCAGAGGAACACAACCAGTCTCTTACGTATCCTAGTGATAGGCGTTTTATGGCTCAGGGTGAGGCGGCCCATCAGCGAGCGCGAGCCCTGGCTGAACAGCGCACACGTCGAGCCCAATATCTCCCGGATGAGGCTGAAGACAGCGACGATGGGGTTTATATGGACTCTAGCCCGAGAGATCGTGCCTATCTGGAGGCTAGAAGGGAGCCGGATGTGATAGATAGAAGAAGACTCAAAGAACTTGAAACGGCACGGCAGCGCACACTAGGGGAGCAGCGCCAACAAGAGGCACTTGACCGTAGGCAATGGGAAGAATCAGCGCCGACCGAACCTATACCTCGAAATCCACCTAACCCGGTCGTTACTTCATCATCACCGATGCCTCCTCCAACGAGTACACATTCAATCCCTGTTAGCATTCACTGCAAGGAATCTGCAGAGTCCAAGCGGAATGATACCAAGAACAACGCCAAGGCTAAGGAGCCTGAACGGCCGCGACCCCTTACGGCAAAGCCAGAATATTCAGAACAACACCAAGAGGCGGCGTCCTGCATCCAGAAAGGTTACCGAATACATCAATCCTTCCAAACTATCCACAACTTGGAAGCGCGGTTCAATGAGCTGAAGAAGAACTTCTCTTTTCCCGAGAAGCTTGACTTCCAGCAACCGGGTGCGGAAGGTGGCATTGTCACACTGGCTCCCAATCCGAACGAGGAGACAGAGATTGAGCCAATGGAGGTGGATAGTGCGCCACCAGGGAAACTTGCGTATACGTCGACTAACTTCACGTTCAACCAGTACTCCGATGCACTGGATAAATTACTGGCGAAGCTCGATGGGGTCGAGAGCTGGGGCAAGAAGAAAGTGCGAACAAGGAGGCGGGCAGTGGTCAAGCACATTGAGGAAGAGGCAGAAAAGCTGGAGAGATACTACAAGAACATCTGGCGGAAGTATTTGAACTCAAACGACGAAAGTAACACGCATGATAGAACATAATTATAATAAGATTGTTCAAGGACGCTGTACACAAATTATTTTCTGTGCAGATTGTTGAACGTTGTTGACCAACACCATCTAATGTATACTTGTACAGCCACCACTGGGAAGACCTGTTGAATTTGTCCCACACGCGTGAGTCTTTCTGAGGATGGCGTCTACACATCTCCCACCCATTGCCGAACAAGGCGTTTTTACTTTAACTGCTTCAACAGTCATCGATGCGCCAGTCGAAAAAGTGTGGTCCATCTTGCTGGACTTCAAGTCATATCATATTTGGTGAGTAATAAATGACAGGTCCCTGTCAAATCATCTCACTCAAACTTTCAGGAACCCATTTGTGTGCGCAGCATTTCAGGTGCCCCATGAGAACTAAAACACTCATCATTTATTTTACTCCAAAAGCCGGGGTCAGGTTGTCACCGACTATTACAAAAAGCCCCTTGCCGACCAGACACCGGCGGAGGGCAAATATATGCACCTCTCACCCATCCATCTTCCCCCGACGATGGGAGAGCCAGGATTCTTCGGCACCAATTCCGGATTTGTGCTGATCACAACCCTCGACCACGAGAACCACCGCGCTGCTTGGAAGACCGCAGGAATGCCAGACTTCCTGCTTCACACTGAAAGGTGGCAGGCGCTGAGTGTCGATGAAGCCACAGGGAAGACCAAGTATGAGACTATCGAAGTGTTCCAGGGCTTGCTCGCGTATATTATCAAGATATTCATGAGATCAAATCTTGTGTTAGGCTTCCATGCCTTCGCGGATGGGCTAAAGGATCGTGCGGAGCAATCGTGATATTCAGACAATTTCATACCCTTTTGTTACAAATGGAATGCATGCAAAAATGGACGTGCTCTGGACAATACACCCAGTAATTATGATTCTCACCAGACAATGGAATTCCCTTGCCAACATTTTCGACGCCATTCGTCATACAAAAGCCTTGAATGAGCACTCGACTCAGGTTAGTCTTCATTTCTTCCTCAAACTAGTACTAGGAACTATTCCAATCACTGTAAGCAGACAAGGAAACTGAATGTTCTAAACAATCTCGCAGGGCTCAACTGTCATCATATACACCATTCACCTGATGGCGTGCATTGAAATTCAATATACTATCCGTTAGTCGTGCGAAACAATGGAGGAGGATCGATGAGAACGAACTTGCCGCACACACAACACAGTTTCCTTCCTAGTATCATTCCGGCTTCATCACTTCTTATTGTTATTCATTCTTTCACTGTGAGCGGATCACTCAGGCTCTCGGTACTTACCGTACCTTCGTGTTAATGATGCTCTTGGCGGAACATCACCATGTGCAGTGCCAACGGGTGGGCCCCAAAAATCATCCTCTGCTTGAAAATCCACGTTCCCCCAATCTGCCTTCACACAAAAAAAAGGTCCGCGCTTCCTGACCTCGGTTTTGAGCGTTTCGGTGGTTTTTGTCCGTATTGGGCGGGGCCCGTTGACAATGGATTCTATGGCCCAATGACTTGTATGGCAAAATAAACCCCATGATAACTGGAGTTTCCCTCAATATTTGCGTTGGGCTTAGGTTCGATACTTGTGATGGTCAGGGTTTGAGTTCGCCCAGGTCTTCAAGAGTCATGACAAGCTTGACTACACCGACGCACTATCTTTGGATCTTGATTGATATGACGAGAATATCGGCCCCTCCTTTTTTGCCGTCTTTACGAAAAGACGCCTTACTAGGGTGCATTTGTAGAACTGGCTCCAGCACTGACTTAGTTTGTCGCGCTCATGCGATAACATCCTGACCCCATGTTGGACTATCTTGCGCCATAAGGGCAGAAGAGACTTGGCCTGAACTACTGTAAGGTTTACTAACCTGTACCTGGGGCACACCTGCTACAGATCTAATACTTAGCACCGTGCGCATGGCAGAACATGATCGTGGACTCCATGTGGAATGCAACTAATTATTGACGAAACGTGTGTACAACACATCGCACCCCTGCAAATGAATATAATCCCGGACTTCCTGCTGAGACGGGGGACAGTTGTTTTGATTACCCATTCTAAGGCAAAATCCGCCAACAGTAGCGCCACATCTCCATTTAGGTCACCATACATATACTTCCGTTAGCAACATTCGTTCCGTCGAAAATAGAATGAAGGGAAGAGTCAGCGTTCCTCCATTTCTGAAGACGATAATACTGGGGAACCCGCCACTGCCATTATAGGTTCAAACCAGTGTTCCGAGTAAATCTGCGATGTATATTTTCTCTAGCAGCATTCGCCAAGGTATAAATGCCTCGATTGGTATCGTGCTTTCCGACAGGACATCCCCATTATTCAGGTCATGGAAACAGTGGTAATATTTCCCGTCATTCCTTGGAGACCCTCAATTAACCAGGCGGATGCATTAGCCGACTTCTTGTTTTATCCTTGTTATCGGTGGTGGCCCCGCCGGGTCCTACGCCGCATCGTGTCTCGCCCGTGAGGGCCACTCGGTGGTCGTTCTGGAGGCGGACAAGTTTCCTCGGTAAGGGAGGTTAGGCCGTCAGCTACCCCCCGTTGCTCATACGTCACTTCACAGCTACCATGTTGGGGAAAGTATGTTGCCATCAATGCGCCACTTTCTTCGATTCATCGATTTGGAAGAGCAGTTTGAAGAATTCGGGTTCGTGCACAAGGTTCGTTCCTGTCTGGCATTGGGATCGATAGTCTCTCACGTCTATCCTTACAGGTTGGTGCCGCGTTTAGGTTCAACGCGAACAAGAGAGAAGGATGTGAGTGAGAACCTAATCACACATGCAGCGGTCCATTGATAGGCATATTAGACTCGGATTTTACCATGATCGACAAGGGCAATTACACGTGGAATGTCGTGCGGGCCGATGCTGATGCCCTGCTCTTGAGGCAGGCGCGCGCGTCTGGAGCGCTTGTCTTTGAAGAGACGCGCGTGACAGCAGTCGATTTTGAGAATCGACACGGCACCCCCTGCCCTGTTTCGGTGTCCTGGAAGAATACACAAGGAAATGTTGGCCGAATCTCATTCGACTGGTTAATCGACGCTAGCGGCCGCAACGGTGTCCTTTCCAGGCACCTGGGCACCCGCAAATTCAACCAAAGCTTGAAGAATGTTGCATCTTGGGGCTATTGGAAAAACACGGGACAATACGAGAACCCAGCAGCATCAGTTAGCCCGCCTTACTTTGAGGCTCTTAATGGTTAATATTGCCCTGCCTCCTACCAAAGATAAATTGACGCATCGCCTCACAGATGAGTCTGGTTGGGCTTGGTTCATCCCGCTTCATAATGGGACGACTTCTGTTGGAATTGTCATGGAAGAAGCGACGTCAAAGGAGAAGAAGTCCAAAATGGACAGAAACCATTCGACATCGCTTGCCGTGCGCCACTACATGGAAGAACTGGAGCGCGCTCCAAAGCTAAGAGCCCTGATCGGTGATGGGACATTTGTTGAGGGTGAAAAGGGCCCCCATGTGAGGTCTGCGAGCGATTACAGTTATTCTGCATCCTCGTATTCTGGTCCAAATTATCGATTAGTGGGTGATGCTGCTGGTGAGCACGAAGGAGATGCCCCGTCAGAACATTCGCTAACCACAAACGGATAGCTTTCATCGATCCTTTCTTTTCGTCAGGGGTTCACCTGGCCCTCTCCAGCGGCTTATCGGCAGCTGCAACAATCTGTGCTGCCTTACAAGGAGATTGTTCAGTTACTGAAGCCGCTAGCTGGCATAACGTTCGTGTTGGTACCTCTTACACAAGGTATGCTAATTTTTGCCTGTGGGTCTGAACGGACATATGATTTTCCTTCTAGGTTTTTGATTGTGGTGTTGAGTGCATACCAACAAATCCGCGCCCAAAAGCTCCCGGTCCTCTCTGATATTGAGGAGGACAACTTCGACAGAGCCTTCGATCATTTCCGTGTTGGTAAGCTCATCGGGTTCTTCGCACAGAATTCGAGTTCAAGATTATTCCAGTCATACAAGGAGACGCAGACAACGTTGATCGGGCTTTGTCGGAAGACGAACTGCGCCGCACGATCGATTTCTGTTCCAAAGCTTTCGAGCCTGCCGCGCTCGAAGACCACCTGGGCGCAACAGAAGAAAAGGGTGATGCCAGCTGCCAGAATCAGGATACCGGGATGAAGAAGTTCCAGGAGGAGGTCTTCACAGCCAACAAGACCCTGGGGGCCGAAGAGATCTTGAACATCAACAAGTTTGTATCGGATAGGCTTGATGGGATGAGCATCAGACTCGAAAAAGGAAATTTGGGCCTAGACCATTAATTCATTAATCAGAGAATTTGTTTATTCACCCTAATTGACCTTGTTAAGTGCAGAAGAAGGGAACTAGGATGTCCAGGCTTTACTCAATTCTTGTTGAGATAATCTTCGAGTTTCTGTGGGGAGGAATAGCGTGAGGTCTCAAAAATTCTGCATTTGTATCATATACCTTTCCAGTATCGGCACGGAATTGGGTTTGCCGCATGGTAAACCATTCAACAGCAGTGATTTCTAATTGGTACTTATCCGTTGTCTCATCTGCGACTGCATTGGCAATAAGTGGGCTTTCGTCAACCAGTGCCTTCAGAACCACGGAATTTCCCGGGCGATAGAAGTACACCAGGGACCAGCGGTCGTAGTGGGATTGTTCCAACGGGGGTGACCTAAGATACATAGGTAAAATCAAAAATTTAGTACTTGAACCGGGTTACGTACAAGACGCGATGGATGCAAGACTTCAGGATTCCGCCACTTAGTAGGTTCAGTGTATCGCCGATATTGCAAATTACATGGCTCGGCAGGGGCTGGGTCAGAGTGATTAAATGGTTAAGGAATGTAGTTGTACACAGCCACAAACCTTGACGTATTTCCAATCTCCTTTCCCTGGAAGAACCTGTAGCCCACCGGATTGATTTACCAGCAATGAGATGCTGGAGGGTAATGGACTAAGTCCTGCATGGTTCGTGGTCAAAATGTGTTTACCTTCCGAAGTCCGTATGCTGTCCAAGAGCGACCTTGGTTGAGCCTGGGGAGGCAGCCACTTTGATGCAGCGTGATTCACAAATGCTCGCCTCCTTTACTGAATGATGTTTAGCTAGAGCTCCGTCGGGAAGACCTAGTCGAGCGTTCAAGACGGTTAAGATAGTGTCATTGATAGCTATCGACCCTTCTATGAACGGCCGAACAGCGGTTTCCATCCGAGCATTTACTGTTGAGGGGTATGTGCGATGGGCTATATTTGGATATGCTAAGGCGTCGTCTTTGGAGACATTGATAAATTCTGCTCTATCAGTGGAGCCATCACTATCAGCATATGTGGCTCCGGCAGCTTTATACCTACGGTATATCGTTGTCAATGGAAGTAAGTAAATGGAGGCACTTGACCTAAGTTACCCAAACGATGCACCCTGGTTTCCCTGCCAATATTGTATCTTTTCCTCCAGAGATAGCTCCATCGTTGCTCGACCCATTTCGAACATTGGTTCAAAGAATGGGTCCATCCCATGATTCTTTAGGCTGCCATGTTCTCATTAGCATACGTATGAGAGGCCCATCGCGAGGCACTCACTACCAAAACCCATATTCTGTGGCGGCCTTCCATAAGAGGTCAAACTGCTGACTGTCACCAGCTTTCAAGAGCTCATAGTCAATCGTGAGGAGATCATGAACAAGCAGGTTCTCCGGGAAGGGGGGGTATGCTATGGTAGGCATTACTGTGAGTACTCAGTGAGATATTTGACAGATGCTTACTCTTTAAGCAACATATTTATGCGCCGCTTCAACGTCGATATTCACATTAAGGCTGACCAAGCTGTAGGTGGCCGGCCATACCAGGTGATGGTCGTCTCATGACTTTCACATCAGGATATCGAATTCACAGGGGAAGCTTCGGCCCAATCCGTCGAAGGACGGTCGTATTGAAGGCCGAGAAAGCAATTATCATTAATCACTGCCTGTCAAAAGGCTTGCTGGGAAAAGTTAGGCTACGATAGCCAAGCAAAGAACGGTTCGTACAATCTTGTAATCCTGGATGGTGGTCAAATGTCTAAATCTCCTGAGGAGGTGGAGCCTCAGTGTAAGCTGAACCATCACTAAAAAAGCATATTAAATATATATGAATTTATCCAATATATTCAAATAAGTAAAGTAGGATATAATATAT
>JASFDG010000080.1:0-14375 GCA_036937095.1 Phaeolepiota aurea
GAAGGATTATAGACTGTCGGAGAGGGATTATAAATCACGCAAGGGTGATTACAAGTCCTCGAAGGAGGATTACAAGCCACGGAAGGGGGATTATAAGCCTTCGAAGTACGAGCATAAGCCTTCGAAATACGAGCACAAGTCGAAGGATTATAAGCTGTCGGAGAGGGATTATAAATCACGCAAGGGTGATTACAAGTCTTCCGAGGAGGAGTATAAGCCACGGAAGGGGGATTATAAGCCGTCCAAGGAAGAATACAAGCCACGCAAGGGGGACTATAAACCTTCGAAAGAGGAGTACAAGTTGGCCAAGGAGGAGCATAAGCCACACAAGGAGGAACACAAGCCTTCGAAGGAGGAATACAAGCCACGCAAGGGGGATTATAAGCCTTCGAAAGAGGAGTACAAGCCACGGAAGGGTGATCACAAACCTTCGAAAGAGGAGTACAAGCCACGGAAGGGTGAAGACAAACCCTCGAAGGAAGAACACAAACCCTCGAAAGACGAACACAAACCCTCGAAGGAAGAGCATAAACCGTCGAAGGAAGAGCACAAACCCTCGAAGGAAGAACATAGACCTTCGAAGGAAGAACACAAACCCTCGAAGACTGGCAAGTCTAACCAACGGGAGCTAAAGCAGTTCAGTTACTCCAAGAATGGTGAATCCTCCGACAGGCGTCGTGCTGAGGCTGGGTCCAAACCGTCCAAGGCGCCTGCCCCTACCTACGGTAGTGAGTACATATTCTAATTTTTACTTCTATCGCATTCTGATTTGCATTTTAGCCTAATCAGGTCTCAAGACCTTTACGACTGGGTTCCATTTATATCTGATCTTTGTTTTTGTATCGTCACACCTTGTTGTAAATAAAAAATAACTTATATTCTTTATGCCATTTACTCCCGCTCCCGTATGAGATGCATCGCGACTTCAAAGCTGCGAATCTAGTCTTGAACGTTGAACGTTGAATTTACTCCTGCACATTCAGGAAGCAATTTCATTAAGGTTTTTTCCTCTCATATAAGCAGAAAATAATGCTCCTATGTCTACTTACTGTAAACTGTTCCACTTAAACCAGCACTCGCTGCCAAAGGCCAAAAAAATTAATATGGTGGCGTGATGGACTTTCCCATCACCAAGACCTATAGCGTGCACAACACGCAATCGAGGGGGCATGTTCTAAGCCACAGAAAGATGTCTGATTTGATTGATAGGATAAGAGCAGATAGGCAGGCAACGAAAAGGGAGAATAAAAGGCGATGGGATATATAACCAGGACATGGCGTGATGTGGGTTCGTAAAGAGCATAAGGTAAGAAAGGAAGAAAAATATTCAACATCGTCGAAGGTTAAACGACTAAACATTTGTTCTTCTTGCCTTTCACGATAGGCGGCTCGAGAGCAGCTACGATTGCCTGAAGACGGGGTCAGAGCGTACCGTTAAGAAGTATCACAAGAAGCATACCTCATCAAATACGTTCTTCAACCCCTTTTGCGTCAAGGCGGAGCATTCTACATACTTGACAGCCCCAAGCTCCCTAGCGAGCCGTTCACCCTGCTCACTTGTGACTGGTCTCTGCTTCTGTCTCGCCAACTTCTCTATTACCTGAGAATCGTCCCGCAAATCGATTTGTGTCCCGACAATGAGGCATGGAACACCTGGGCAGTGATGGTGCACTTCTGGGAACCACTTTTCCTTTACGTTTTCAAAGGAAGCAGGTGATGTTACGCTGAAGCAAACCAGGAAAACGTCGGTCTGGGGATATGATAGGGGACGGAGACGGTCATAATCCTCCTGACCTATTATCAACAGGTTAACCCATCACTATGCCATGAATTGTATGCCATTTCATACCAGCAGTATCGAAGAGGCCTAACGTGTACGGATCTTCGCCAATCATAACGGTCACCGCGTAGTTATCGAAAACCTGGCTGGTGTCAGTTCAAATGAGTCATGATCCGTTTAATTAAGTGACATACAGTTGGGACATATTCGCTCGGGAATTTGTTGGTGGTATATGAGATCAAGAGACAAGTCTATGAGACGAATAAAAAAAATTCAAAATTTGTTAACATAGGAAGGCCGACACAAACATACCTTGCCGACAGCACCATCTCCAACAACTACGCACTTGATTGTTTGCATCTAGGCTAATGTCCGGTCTGGTGGAAAATCTAAACCTAGCGCGTTAGCGTGAACAACAAACGGGCGACTACCAGCTATGCCTTATCGCCTTGCACACACAGGCAGACACGTTTAACGTGGTAACGACACCTCGTGGCTGTGTCTCGCAAGGCGAGTTCGAGGTAGCTGCTGGACTCAAAAGCTCACCAAAGTTAATGACAAGTAATGAATCTGGAATATCCTGTAATTTGATGATACGAAAAGAGCCAAAACCTGAATGACCAAAAGATGGAACGTTCTAAAGTCTGGAGAATGTCGACGGTCGTCAGGTATTATTTTTAGGATGAAAGAGCTCTGGGATAGGAGCCAGATGTGGACGTACAAAGCTGGTGGACAGGATGAAGGCCGCGTTCGCAGATGGCTGGGCTGGACTGGTGCACGCTAATTGGCTAGACTTTGGAGGGTTTGGTTGCAACGATTTGATCGCAGGCGAAAGAGCACGGCCCTGCCCGTGCCACGACCAAAACATTACCAAATAACCTTCATTTCAACCTGACTACAGATTACGTAATTTGATAGCGGGTAAAAATAAACATGAACAAAAAATGTAAAAGGTAACGTATCAGAATATCGTGGAAATAAAATAATTATCACAACACTACTCCGTGTAGATTTGAATTTACGATTTTTTCGGGCGTTTGGTCTTCTGTGATTCGTCGGCTGAAGGAATACATGACTTTAGCATAATGATGCAACAAAATGGGTGCCAATACGCACGGGTGGGTGCTGCAACAGGCTGAGCCCACCATGATAGCTGCCCCTGGTTCGTACCAGTGACCAAGCACCCATCCTTTGCAGCACGACCGTCAAAGCTCTGACAATCAACGTCATCAGCGGAATGATCGCAAACCAAGAAAAAACACATACCGCGACAGCATGAATGACATCGCCTGTGAGAAAATCAAGTTAGTAGGGCGAGCCATGAACAGAAAAACGCCAGATACCCTCATCATGTTCTAAACCATAAACAACTGTTCCCTTCTTCCTGTCCCAGACCAAAACGCATCCATCAACACTACCAAACAAAATTGCCTGTCCCTTGGTCGCGAACACAGAGCCGAACCCGACAGTATGCCGCTCAGTATCGGGGTTCGAGTACGACTGTTCTATCGGGCCCTTATTATCAGCATGCCGAACCGCGACAAGCCGCGATACACCAGATGCTAGGCCAATTATAGCATGCGATCCGTTGGGTGTTACATCAATCGAGTTGCTGGGATCATATTGGGTTTACAGTTGGTCCAAGATCAACTTAGCACTCACATTCTCGATTTCAAAAAAGTGATTGCGCGTAGAGTACCGTTCGGTATTTGAGAATACCACCTAGCCGACCCCATAAATTGGTATGTTCCCGGTCAGCCACGGATAATCGACCACTTACAAGGCTCCATCGCGTGTCCCACCAAGTATTGCTTCACCACCTTCAATGAATCGTATGGAAGATACTGCCTGCCGCAGAATTGAGCGCTGAGGCTGCCATGTACCTGTGGCACAAAATTTGAGTTCAGAGTGACTAAGCCAGACTGATTTGTGTACCCTTAAGCCAGAACCAAACTTTGACGCCCAATCGAGGAAAGGAAACCGCGATCTTGTTTCGCGAGTAGGCCAGGCACAATGGGTCGTCCTCAAGTCGATTTTCACTCCCAGCGTTTAACATCTTGGCCCACTTCCACGAGTTTACTCCCTGTAAAGATATATAGTACCAACTCGTATATCAAAAGGGGGAAACACACATCACGCGTCCACTTGCTGATCAGGCCATCTGAACTCAACGCAATCACACCTTCGTCGCCATCCATCCAGGTGGCAGCAACCACGGGCGAGTTATGCGATAGCCTTGCAACCTCCTCGCGAGAGCGATTATTCCAGATACGAACCGTCCGATCGGCACCTATCGATCTCAGTTTCCTCAACATATTTTTAGCTCTCCAGTGAAACTCACAACTCAGGGCAAAATGACTGCCATCTGAACTAAACGCAATTGTGCTAATTCCGAGGTCCCCGTCTCCTTGTAGTTTCACGGAGAAACTGCTATCAACAGTTGGCCAACGGAACGTGCGTCGCCGTCTTAGTCGTTCGTCACTAGTACGGAGTTCGGGCGATGGGGTTCGCTCACGCTTGACGCCTCGTTGTGGTGTAGCAGATAGTTGACCAGATTGTGCAGCCTGTGCGCCTTGGACCAACAAGGGGGTTGAGGCGGCTTGAGTGGGTGTTCGATTGGGTCTAGCAGGCAATGGGTGTTTGAGAGGAGGTAACGACGGTGTTGTCGCCCCATTGAGGCTTCCGCGATGAGGAAGGGCGACCGCATCTTGAAGGTTCGGTGAGTGTTTCCCTTAGCCCTATGAAACAAATGACATACCTGGTGTTTGCGGAGAGCCATACGGTAGTGGCGTTGGTGGAAGCGATGTGGAAGGCCCAGACTTGACAACGTCTCTACTCGCAATCGTGGAATATGCATCGATAGTCGGTGGCAAGGAGTCAAATCCTGACAAACGTCGCCTCGATGAAACTTAGATGGAGGATGAATGTGAAGAATCAACCCAGGTAGAATAAACGCACTAGATTGTGATGTTTGAGGAATCACAGGAGGAGTGGAAGCTTTTGAACGTTCGTTTGGGGTATGTTGTGGATCAAGACCTCGCTTTGAGGCTTCAGCAAGAGGCGATGGGGCCAGCTGATGAAGGGACTGTGAGGCTGACACAAAGTGGCTAACTAAAGATGACGAAAGAATGCGTGCTGGCGGAGTAGACGCAGGTTTTGGCCCGTGGGAGGGTGTTGTGGCTTGAGGCACGGGAGATTTAGACAATGTCTGTTTCTTTTTGGAAGAATCGCCAAGCGACGAGCTTGATGCTGAAGCAAAGGGTGAAGAAGACGGTGATGCATATGCTGATGCGAGGTGTGAAAGGTTAGCAACCTTCGCCCCATAGGTTAGACCTGGAGGTGTTTGAGATGATGATAATGAGGGAGATCGTGCTGCAGAAACAGGGCGGTTGGAAGTTGCTGAAATGGGAGGGGTCGGATTTAGAAGATTTCGAGCTGCAGTCCACTGAGACCCAACAATGACACGTTTCTTCGATCCTGGTTGCAGTTCATGTTTTGAACGTTTCAGAGCGTTCTTCTTGATAGAAGGAACGGCAAGGCTTGAGGATGGTCTTATACCTAACGGATTAGTGGGTGGTCCCAGTGTGATATAGGCGACCGATTGTGGAGGGGGAGGAGGCTCTTTGGTACTAATCTTGCTAGGCAAGTCTTTGGGCTCCGTGGGATGTGGAACGCTAGGGCCTGGAGCATTTGATTCAGAAACTCGCTCACTCCGCGGTATTGGGAAAGCGCCCGTCCACAAGTGCTCCCCTGTCTTCATGAAGCGGCTGAAATCTGGCAGAGTAATTTGATCGATTGGGTACCATGGGGGGCAAGGTGGAACAATGGGCTGATGCACGGACAAGCGATGAGGTTAAGGATGGTCAAGTCATTTGAACTCTTACTTTGCAGTCACATCCCTCAGGTTTCCCTCTGCATTCCGGGTCTGGCGCAGGTTCCATGCTCGCGACCGGCCCAGTAGCATGTTTCGCTGGTACAAAAGGATTGTAAACCTGCGCTTTGGGTGTGGCCTTACCCTTTGCTGGGTCATCATTATGGTTGAGCCCGTTGGAATATAAACTGCCGCTTCCTGAAGGCTCGGCTCGTGTGACCAAACTTGATTTCTCATTTACCAAATAAGCCTTAGCTTCTTCACGCCTATTTGAGGACAATTGTGATAACGATTTACTCGTACCGTTAGGGTAAGCCCCTCTTGAGTTATCGACTGGCGTAGCTCGGTCTTGAAGACCTGAGCTAGACGCAATAGATGAGGCGGGAGAACGTGGAGGTATGTTGAGGGGTATGGTGAGAGGCTCTATTTGTATGGGCGCCGGTTTAGGAGTAGAACTTGGAGATGCGGCGCGTGAGCCTGCTAACGAGTCAAGTTCCATTGGCGACAGACTCCTTTCCCCCATAAAATCCTGAGCTACATAAACTCCGTGAAAATCGCATGGAATGATGAAAACATACGTTGGTAGTTTCAGCAGTGGCGTCCTGCATTTCATCTGAGCCTGTGGTATTTTCCCTTGCCGCATGTTGAGTATCAGCTTGTGGGGGAGGGATAGAACTCTCGGAAGGTAGTGTAATAGATGCTGCTGGCTGTGTTATTGCCCAAGGAAGAGGAAGAGGTTTGACTTGAACAGCTTTATGAGCAGTTGAGTTACCTGACTGTGTCGCAGCCGTTAAGAACTGGGGCTGAAACTGAACCTCTGCTGAAGAATAAGTGGGTTGCGCTTGAACGCCAATAGAAGTTCGTAAAGGGGGTTCTTAATTATTAGAAGTCGGAACAGAATGAGCATTGCGTTTAGCTCCAAGAGTGCAACTCACGAGTAACTGGATGACCCTCATCTACGCGTCTTGTCCAAGCGCGACGCATTTTTGGTGGAACAACGGGGGGCAATACAACATCTGTAGCCTCCTCCTCGGGTGTATGCGAAGGGTCGTTGTCGTTGGATGCATCGCCTAATTCAGGAATATCTGCTTCAAAGACAATAGCTTGATCTTTGAAGACGCCTTCCGAAACGGTGAGCAATATTTCCTTGCCTGGTTTCACCTCTATTCGCTTTTGTGCAAATAAACTAAAACGAATGACCGGCTTTCCACCTTCGCTACCGCCAGAGTCTTCGGGTAATGTTACGCGTCGTAAAACAACATGCGCTTTCTGACTTGCACCATGAGGACGAAAGCGAAGAGGACCTTTGACTCCTAGAACTGTAGCAATCGAGGCGTACACAGACAAAGAATCACCATCAGCGGCGCCCACTCCATCCATGGAGGACAAGGTGGGTATGTGAAGGATACGGGAGATGTAAGGAAGGCGGTTGACCTTGACGAGGTTTGGCAGAGAGAAAGCAGAACTTGGACGGCTAAGTCAATATTCTTGCGGGACATGGCCCGCCACGTGACCTAGATGTGTTGGTTTATTTGTTGTGGATTCAAAAACTTTTTGGCTTACTCCACGACCCACAGCGACGAAGAGCACTCTCATCACTTTGTAGGACAGAGGTCAGATTACATTTTTAACCTCCGGGATGGTTTCTCTCCAATGAACACCCGCTTCACTTGCTACTCTTATGGCAATTTGCCGAACCGCTTCAACCTCCTCAAAGCTGGCACCCCCTCGACGCGCCCCATCAAGATGCCATCTAATCTGCTGGGGCGTGTCACCAGCTATCAGCGCGGCAACAAGTGTGTATGAGGTCTCCAATGCAGACAATGTTTCAGCGTGCCCATAGGTAAGACCATAACCAATTGTCCGAGAAAACCAGCCTTTGCTTCCAGTCAATCCAACGTATGCAGTTGTACGTTGTACGTACCCATGTCTGGGTAAATCGAATCAAGTAAGCCTTGCACTGTCTCTGCCGTGTCACCATAGAGTGCTTTGAAGATAACCCGGCCCTTTCCCTCATATTCTGGAAGGGACATTGTGACATCCCTGGAGTCAAATTAATATATTGAGATGGCTGAGGATGTCAGTTAACACCTTTTCAGTTGAGTTTCTTGGAGTTCTTCCGGCATAGCTTTGTGTAGAGCTATTAAGCTGTTGATAACCTGTTTAATGTAATGTCAAGACGCTGATGTACATATACGCACAATGTGCTTTCACCTTTGGGTACCCACTGGTGAGACCAGACTTGAAGAGAGCCTCTCGTAGCTTCTCAGCCAACAAGCGCTCTTCGCCTGACACTTGGCCCGATTCACCCCTCCTGATGTCCTGGACTACATACTGGAAGACCAGAGGTACAGCGTCTGCCCTGTTGCTTGCACTGTACGCTACCGATGCGACGATATACCAAGGATTAGAGAGCGCTACAAAGGGGTCCGCTCTTAACATGTGAACCAATGCATAACACAACGACTCACGTTGATTCGCGACTTTTGAGGTCGGATACAGGTTCTTCAGGCTGTTCAAAAACGCTGCACTCGCGATGGTTGACATAGTGTCAAAGAGATTTACTTTCATTTGAATGAGATTCCCTGTGCTAAACCCAACCCGAACCTACCAGATATAGTGCGAGGTGACCGGTGAAGCTTGAAGCTTGATGCAGATGATTGAAGGCTGTAGCCAAATAGATGCGACAGTCCAGCGCGATGATATAGATTTACTATGCAATATTATTGCAGAACTATCGATTGATATTACTGGGACTCATGCAACTTTGATCTAGGAGGTAGTAATCCATAAAGTAGTGTGTGCTATGGCAAAACCCGAACTTATACGTTAGGCTCTATCAGTAAGTAGGCCACCTCTTCCATGTCCGCAACGTCTTCTGCATTTTCTTCAAACGCCCCATCCACTAAGTCCAGATCCGCAGGCGAACTCGGGGCGATTGTGGCTCTGGAACCACAATCGCATAATCGAGCCAGAGCAACATCGGAACTTGGATCGCGTAACAAGGTCAAGGCTCGCTCTGACGCAAGAAACTTAGCAACAGTGATGCTGGTCGATATTATCGGTCCCACGATGATGTTCGCATGGACTATGACAGCAATACCATCCTTCTCTATACCAGCACGCATTTTAGCCATTTTTCTGGCCAAAGGAGACTGAGTAACAAATATTGATATAGACGAGAAAAAATGACACACCTAAATGAATATTGTTTGCACCCCTTACTAGCAAGCCACTCCGTCAACTCTGACACAGGATCCTTGGGCAGCGATGGGGAAAGCATCTCGAGGAGCTCCACCATCACATATTCAATCACACCAGTGGTCTTCTCGTAATTGTAGCCTGAATCAATCAAAACCGCACCCACGATGCTCTCAAAAACGTCGCTGATAGCTTTTGGAGGATCATATCGCCAACCCCGATGAACGATGTCCGCACTCGTCACAGCCTCCAAAATTGGACCATATCGACTTATCGCGGCGCTAAGTTCGATGTTGTTCACAAGCAGAACCTTGTGGAGAGCTAGACGTTTTACCGCTACCCAAGCCAAAGCCTGAGCGCAAATTGCCCTTGTACGTGGCAATGCAAGTTGATGGGAAGTTGATCTGGGGAACTCGTCGTAGAGGTACTTGATTACCACCAAATCTAAAACAGCTAATTGTTGCTGAGTGTCACCTGTGTCAAAAAGGGTGACCCGCGACGACTTACCATCGCCGAGGAACTCGAGTCGCTGATAGGATGGGCATTCAGATTCTGCGTAAGATGGGTGAGTTACCGCCTCTATCAGCAAGTCCCGATTGCGAAAAGTATAGCCTAGTCTGTCTTGCAGTTGTGCGAACAAGGGTGAATAAGGGGGGGATTCGGGGTGTTTCCTGTATCTCAATGGCCAGGGAAGAGGACCACCGAAAACTAGCCCCAGAGCCGTGCCGGTTCTCAAAGCAATATCAATTCCTCCTGAAAGGAAGGCTGCACCAAGCAAAGCTTCCATGCAATCCTGTAAGCTGCGGCGAGAAAACTCCCTCCGTACAGTTCCAATGGGATGCCATAGATCTACATCATCTCGGAGAACATACCGCCACGATGATACACTTTGTGCCTCAGAAGTCAGATACCGCTCCAAGCCAACGTCTTTGGCCCGAGACAGGAGATACTTGTTCGAGACCGAGTGCTGACGCAAACCCGATAACTGGCCCTCGTGTCGGTTGGGATACCGATTGAACAGATGCACAGATGTGCAAAGCTGTAGAACAGCATCGCCTAGCGTCTCTAAGCGTTGATTATTCCACGGTGCAGCAGCGATGGGGAGCGTGAAAGCCTCCACGAGGAGGTCCTTTGAAATAAGGGGAAGCCCTAGTTCTGCTCGAGCGCATTTTACACGGTATACATCCGTGATCTTGCGACACAGTACAGGCAAAATCTCGAATGCCCTGTAGATATCACATGAGATGTTTATCCACATGCAACAGTCCCGAGGTATCAAGATACCGTTGGGCACGCTGTGAGTAACTGATTGGCTGTTAAATTCTGCATCTCGAAAGTATGCTCCTGATTGACATCGAGGCAGCTCAAGCAGCTCCAGGAGAGGGCCAAAAGTCGGAACAATAGCGACACGTCGCTTCCTGGTCCATCGATCCATGTAATATTCGTGATATGTTGGAAAGCTGCTCTCACGAGATCCAGCAGGTGGTGTGGATGTGGGAGATAGATCATAGCGTATCCGTTCCAACAACCGGATGCGACCAAATTCGTTCACATTCATCACCAGAAGCCGACCATAATCCTGCTCCCCGATCTCAGCCCAATCGTCACTCCCATGTGGGTGATAAAGGAGGTTTTGGATCACATTGAAATCGGGTTGACCGCCCTGTTTAATCGGGACCACAAAGACACTGGGTGAATTGGATATGGGGCTAGCAGTAATGCGATACCAGATACCCAACTTAGTGTATTCAGCCACCATTCTCCTCTGTTCAGACTCGTCTTGGTCATCAAAATCAACCAGATGGGGGGCCTCGATTCGTACATGAACGTTGGCGTGGACCAGGTCTAATGGGAAAAGTGGGGTGCCAGTCACGAGTCCCGCGACCCGACGGCCACCCATGATGATGGTGTGTATCCACATCTTTGGACCAAGCACCCATGGATCACTCACTTCTACTGTCATGATATTGGGAACATCGCGAGTGTTGTTAACAGGTTTTCCATCGCCATCTTCGTACCCTCCACCTGAAGAGCTTGCGACAGGCAAAAGATAATCATCGTATACCTCCAGAGAATGAAGATGCTTGACGGCTTTGAACGCAACGGCCCGCCTTGCCTCCTTCTTCGACCGCTTCAAAGGGCCAACGATGGTAAGCTCTGATTTAGGTAAGGGGAGACCCAGGGGCAATTGCAGAGTGATGATAAAATCGCCCGTGTACTTTGGGGTATGAACGGGCGTGAATGCGTCTCGTGGAATAAGTGCACAGAGGTAGTTGAGGAGGCTGATGGAGTTGTCGTACGAGAGGACCGCACCCGTTTGAGGGACGACAAAACGTTCCCTCTCTAGGAAATCTATGGGATCCGTCTCGTCTTCATCATCGGTTTCGTCCCCTCCGCCCTTAATATCCTCGTTGATATGCCGGGTTTGATAGACAAGGTTAACCTCAGATTCCTTTTCCAAAAGTGCTTTATAACGCGCGAGGTGTGTCGCATCATCCTGCTGGATCATGATAATGAATGTCGAGGCTTTGCTTCTTGCGCGACCTCTGGATTGAACGTACCCCACCATGTGCTGCACGGGATCGAAGCGAACGACCAGGTCGCATGCCTGTATAGCGTTAGCCACGGAGAAGAAGACCTGTATGGAGTGCATACAGGAAAGTCAAGACCTTCTTCGGCAACAGAGGTGGCGATGACTGATACGATATCATCTGAGTGGACGTCAATAAAATAGAGAGCGAGAAACCTACGAATGTTGATAGCACCCTTGCGGAACATTTGTAAGGCATCCCCCTTGAAAGTATGCTTAGAATTCGATACCCCTTCGCTATTCACTCCCTGCCCGACGAGATGCGCACAGCGTGTGATGCCCCGAAGTTCTGGGATAGTTGGCAGGAGTGTTGACAGACAAGCAGCCACTTGGCGCTGTTCCACAAATATGATCCCTTGAAAAGTCGGAGTGTGATATGCATTCAGTATTTCCACGAGGATTTGAACTTTCGGAGAACACCATTTAAGCGGGATCAGGATCGAGTCAGAATTTGGATTAGGTTTATGCAAGGGAAAAAAGTCGTCGTATTCCGTGACTATATCCCTGAGTTCGAACATTTCCTGGGCCTGGCTTGAGATATCAGAGCTTGGTCCATCTAGCTCCATGTCATCCTCGTCGTGTTGGAATATTGCCTGTTTGTAATTGATCATGAGGCGGGTTAAGTGGGTTTTCAGTTCCATGTAAAGAAATAGAGAGGCACAATAAGGCCCAAGGTTATAGAGGGTTGAAAAATACCGCATGTCTATGCTGTTCCAGGGTATATCCAAACGCTGCCATGTTGCGGCACCAAATATACAGAGAGTGCTATGCAGTGTTGGGAACGGGTAGTCGTATTCATCTTGTGGGAAGGGGTATTCTCTGATCAACTTCCAGGAAGGTTACAAAAAGGGATGAAGCGACATGGGGCCAACTCACTTCAACCGGTTTTGGAGAATGGTCGATTAATTCATCTACGTGTTCCCGAACACCAATAACTTTTGCATCCATATTTGCCTCTAGCATAGCTAGCGATCCAAGCGCATCTTTAGGGTTCCATATAGGGGAGGCGGTCATGCCAAACACTTTGGGACGTCGTGAAGGGGGATTGACTTGGAAGTATTCACGGAGGATTCCATTGTATGGGTGGTTCTTTCGTGCATGATGACACTCGTCGAAAATCATCAATGAGACTTTGTCGATGCTCCAAAGTGAATGAGTCAGGACATTGAGAAATATCTGGGCTATTCATCAGTTGAGTGATGAAGTTGGCTCAAGGAGCGGCACGCACGGAGTCACTCACCTGTCATGATAAACACATCGTGTCCCTCGAATCGCTGTTTCCATTCTGACCTATTCGCAAGGTCTATATCTACCGCCCCATGGAGTTTGAGGACACGAAGAGGGATATTTTTTGCAAGATAATCTCCTTGTTGTGCAACGAGCGCGACCATCGGGACAAGGAAAACAATAATCTTTCCCTTGGAAGTTTCTTGGGCAGCAACCGACTTGATGAGCAACAGGCTGATAAGGGTCTTTCCTGAACCAGTGTTCAGAGCCGCGATAATGTTTTCTATTCAACCATGTTCATGGCTGGGTAGCGTTGTCTGTGGAAAATATGGTTGACCTTTCTGAGCTCGAGCAAACACTTCCTCCTGATACCGCCTAGGCAGCAAATTGGTAAGATTTGTTAACATTGCGAAGGGGATAGACAAAGAAAGTCGATTATCTGATCAAGGATCATTCAACTGCGGCCACGAGAATTTCAATTTGGCAGATGTGTTGATCTGGGAATTCTCACAATCAGCAAAGTTAAAAATATTTGACTGTATATCGAGGCCCACCTTTTCCCTTATGAATAGACTTGAAATACGGCCCTCGATGGTAGAATTAATAGGAACTATGTGGTATTCATTGCCAAAGCTAGTTTCTGGTTTAGCCTACGTCACGTGCATGTCACTTTGCTCTGACGTCATCGCCAGAGCTGCTGCGACGCAGTTCTATCATTTGCTATAAATCGGACACCCTCTTAAAGACTACGCATGGCTATCAATCCGAACGAAGACACAGAATTGTAAAGTATTCCTCTTTCGTCACGAGTAGCGGTGTTAACCGCAGTACAGCAACGATGCTTTGCGGAAGCACGGTATTCTTCCCCCTCGCGAACCAACGCCCCCATCGCCATCACCTCCCCCCTCACCAACGTTTGAAGACATCTTGAACGATTTCACTCCTTCGGAGTTGCGAGAAATCAGTGAAGATGCGCCCAATGATGAGACCGAGCGAATGATAGCTGCATATCGCCGTCAGCGCCTTGCTGATGAGCGGAAGGAGGATAGACGGTCGTGTTTCGGACGTGTATATCCTATTGGGAGGGAGGATTATACTCGTGAGGTAACAGAATCGAGCAATGTGGATGAAGAGGACGATGACAACGAAAAAGGAACGGGCGTGGTATGTTTCTTATACAAAGATGGGTAATTGATAGACCAACCCACTTGAGATCAGTCTAAAGCTTTCATTTTTTCATTACAGGATTCCACGGAGTGATCGCGCGTTCGAACATGTCCGTAGCTTAGCAGCCCGATATGCGCGCACGAAATTTGTGTCCATTGTCGGTGACAAATGCATACCTAATCTTCCAGACTCTCGATTGCCGATGTTCATTGTATATCGAAAGGGCGACATTCGAAATCAGATCACAGCATGGGGGGCAGATCGTGATAGAAAGATCGAAGGCAAGTATAAATGATGCTTAATCACACTTGTTCCCTAACGAGGCCAATAGAGCTCGAGGCTATCCTGCTCGTAACTGGGGCTCTTGATCTGCCAGAAGGGACTCGCCTAGAAGATCGACGGAATGATGATAAGGAAAGTGAAGACGATGATGACGATCCCTCTTCTCGGATGCGGTCTGCTGCTACTTCGACGAATGGAAGATTTCAGAAAAACGTCCGACAGAGGACGCAAAAGGAGGATTCTGATTCCGACTTCGA
>JASFDG010000080.1:16737-28057 GCA_036937095.1 Phaeolepiota aurea
TCTTGTGGGGCGCTTTCGAACAGTCTGACATGTAGCGGAAACAGATCATGAAACTCACATTTTCCAAGTCAGGAATACCCGTCCACTGCAGCATTTCTATGGAACATCGTTACCACAGGATACGCTGGAATATGCGTTGGTAACTCGTCGCCACAATAGAAAGTCTCCTAGGAGACGGCTGAGATTGTCTCACTTGGTTCATTCGTAAACTCTCTTGCTCCCAAGGCAGATGATATATATTCTACTAGGTCGTGGTTTTGTGCATGCTCGTATACAAACATTCGATGGTGGATCGACTAAGACCAGATGTCATATTCAACCGTAATTCATCGTGGAGCATAACCTGGTTCTGACAAGGCCTCTTTCGAATGATTGTTATCTGTTATCCGATCGGACTCACACACATAGGTGTTGCGGTAGTTCGCAAGACTGGAATATGTGCGTGTTCCGGCATGGTAGATATTAACGTACACTTGTTGACGGACATAATCTCGACAGAAAATCGGTGACTCCTTGTAGTCATCGTTTCTGATAGAAAGGTTCAGCAGTGCTTATGGTGACTATGTGCTATAGATCCGAATACCAGAGTTCAACGTAGGGTCGGATTACCGGATTTGAGGAGCTCAGGTCTGGCAAGTCATGGCGCATTCCGCCGCTGTCGCTGCGTCAGTCAGCGCCAACACAGTTATCGTGAAGTTGATGCTCCAGCATACTACATCTCGAGGAAGCTATGAAAGTTTGTTTGTTACGCAACGTTTTGGGTTCTTTATTGGCTATACAGTTCGAAATCCCATGCCTGCTCCTCGCAGCCGACTTGCAGGGGGCGAAGAACAGCCTGTCAAGGAAAAACGAAGCACGAGGCCCGTTCGTAAGACGAGCCAGACACGGACAAAAAAAAATGTTCTCACACTCATTCCCCAGGTTGGGGACCTCGTGCCAGACAGATCGAACGCGAATTTGCGTCCATCTACAGCGTTAGGTACAACGACACTGCGATCAAGGGGGGCGAAGCCTATTCAGCAGGAGCGTTTATGACGGGTGGGGGTTGGACCGACTGGAAGGTGCCTGGCTTGTTTGACTGCAGGAGGTGCCACTCGTGCGCCTTGGGCGAGAGCAGCACCGTCTTGTTCTCCGCGGGCGTGCCCTCGTATGCCAGGTATGTGTGGTAGAATTTGGTGTTCATGATGGTAACATTCCCGTTCTCGAGGGTCTCGACAATCCACTGAATATAGTAAGCAGGAGCAACAAATCCATGGGATCTATTGCATAATACGTACCTCGGGAGAGACATGCGGGAGGACTTCGACATCGTCGTCGGGGCCTGGTGCGGTCGCGAATTCATGGTTGTGTCTCGAGACGAGAGCGTATATTCCGTTGGGCGTGGGAGGCATCAGGAATCGATGGTGGGTTTGGTGTGGTAGTGTGCTCAAACTGTTGTTGTCTTGGACTTTCCTCTTATACCTCCTTATATAGTCCTGCAGGTTGCAGCTGGATGACAGCCGAAATTGGCCATGTGGTGGTCAGATAATAACCTCCACACGGAGCTGGCCATTAAAGCACCGAATAATTACTGCCATCGGTGCGTGTTGAGGACACGACCCCCTGGTGCCAGTTGGGCAACTGCCAATAGTTGACAGGTCCCCAGAAATGTATGAACACTATTTCGCATCAGCTCTACGTCAGCACCAATACATGTGTTCGTCGCAATCGATTTGTTGGGCATCTGGACTTCGGAGCCATCTCAGGCTCGAGCCTGAGGGCAAGACAGAACAAAAAGGCACAAAACGAACAGCCATGGTACATTCAAAAGCGGACTCAAACATTTGTACAGTAGGCAGCAGTTGATCGGATGACTAATATACCAGTAGGGCAATGCTCAATCCCGAAATGATGCTCACTCCATCTCATCTACCGATACTCGTGCCAAGCTGGTGTTTTCATCCTGCAACTTGAAGTCATAATCAAAAGGTGCTGTTTGGGACATGCTGATGAACATCACCTGTGCGCCTGTTATCTCCTCTGGACAAGTCGGGACAGTGTCAATGGCAGGAAACAAGTGACGCTGCAACTTGTAAGCATCATTTTGATAATCCTCGTCGACATTTCAAGCATCTGCCTACCATTGGGAGGGCATTGCCCTTTGGTGAGAAGTTGGCAGCATCAGTAAACATGGGTTCTGACGTTTGGTATGGTAGCGGGCCTTCCATTCCAAGTGCGCCTGGTTCATAACGACTGGCACACCACAGTCGGCTTGGTTTCCTCGAGTTGAATCTGGTAACAAGATAAGCCTTGTCAGACACAAGAAGAATCAGTCTGTACATAACCAGAATCGAGATAGCATAGCCTATGATTGAAGTCATTTAGGCTGTCACCGCTAATGAGCAAGACTACCATACATCTTCCCAAAACGGGGTGTAATGCCAGAAAGATTAGATTGTGTCGCATAACTATGGCCTGTTAGTGTGCACTGTAAGTGAATTAGGGAGGAACTAATGTGAATTTATACTTACACATATTGTCCCCGCGACTGCTATCAGGCTGTAAGACATGACTAACCCCTTCACTTTGTCAAGGACTAATGCACTGACCAAGTAAATAGTCCCGTATTGATGCTATACAGTGTGAGTATATCAATGACAGAGTCGGTCCTAGGATACTACCAATTTAGCATGCAGGAGGTGAGTCGCTCTGAACAGTGCTGACCTTCGATTGCCTGTCCTATTCTTGTTTAAACACCAGATTACACAAACCGCCATCACGACATCTGTGCTGATGGCAGATGCATAAGAGAGTATGATGAGCCACTTGTTCAACTGTTAAGAAGACTGCTCAGCAAGGATGTTTATAGACACACCGAGAACCTCAGAAGCCCCGTAAATGTGGCAACGTGGATTCTGGATATATGAGAATCCATTTTTAGCAAGTAGATGACTGGTATACATACGCCTCTGCTACACATGCTGATTTTGTAAATGGTTAGTGAAGAGGGCAATGTCACAACCTCGTTGTAAAACTTACCAATGCAGGAAACTGATTGGGTGCCAATAATCAGCACATGGATGGTGGGGTCAGTCTGTTGTAACCGCACCAAAACGCACAAGCGTCAATAGAAACTAAGACAGCTGGCATCAGGAAGTCTAAAATGGATGATAATAAACCAGAAGAACCAATATGAGTGCAAGTGGAACACTCCTGTTTTGAACTGGCATACAATAAGGGCTACTGCTCCAGGATTTCAAATGCCCAGTACTTACGAACGTAGATGCGCCACGTGTAAAGGCTGTTGGAGACTGGATTAATATATCACCCAGGCCCATGGAAATATATGACCTGTTGGTACCGAAAGCAATGACAATCTGAGAAATGATTGTGGCCAAATTTGCGGACCAAACATAGTAGCTGCGTGGACTTACCCCGACAATAAACGTAGCCTGTGCGTCGAAGGGCCAAGTTAGAAAGGTCAAATTTGGGTCAGGTCACTTGCCTGTAGACTCCTATAGGTCACGGTAAGGATTAGCAAAGTCAAGTTTGGCTCCGCCGAATAGTAAGGATTACCAAACCGCGACGTTAAGGGTCAACGGGCTGGCATAATTAATGACAAGATAATAATAGCTATACCACCCAGGTAAGTCGGTGGTGACCACCATTTATTGGGACAGCATACCAAGCATGTATGGCTGTTGCGGCCTCCAGTGTATCCAAGACCCTGTGACCAAGGCTCCAGTATTCCAAACCACCTACTCAACAAAATGTAGCACTTACCATAACAACCCTACCTGTGCGAAGCATCTATCAGCACCACAGTGACATATTGACATCTGCAGTATTTTGACATACCCCCCACTTAAAAGCAGGTCTATCCCGTGGATAGCGACGAAAATATCGATATGTTTGATGCGTTACTAGTCCATATAAACTATTGAACTCGATACTAAGTAGGCTAACCATGTAGCACATTGGCGATAACTTACACAGACAGACAGAATATACCAACTAGCAGGGCACCAAATGTGTTGTCGAGGCGAGGAATGGTGGGAGGGGACATTGTTGGGCTCAACATTGGTCAGTCAGTAGATGTGAAAACTTGGGGTCAATAATTGCATGGATATGCAGGAGGTTTATATATGGAGGGATTGGATATTACAAAATTATATCAGGAGAGAGAGGGTTCTGATGGACAAACCATACACACATTGGCGTGCTGATGAACTTCTTGAAGGTTCGGATAAAATGATGCTCGGAATAATAATATTTTTAGAGACGCTGTCACATCCGCCCAGGTTCGCCACCGTAAACACAGGCTGCACAAACCAGGCAGACGGTTGGACTTTTGAACAACGGTTAGCGGGGGTAAAACTGGAAGTTTGAAACACATCCGAGTAAGGGCGCACCCTAGTTGTGGCTGCCCGATCAAAGTCACTGTCACCTCGGCGAGATGATCAGCTTCGAACCACCTGTTGATATAGAGCCACAAGAAGAGTACTTTGCACCCTGGCAGTGCACTGATTAGCCAATCATATAAGCCTGTAGGCAACTAGGTTACCGTAGATGCTGAGACGATAGAAGGAACTGACACGTGGGGCGCAAGGGATACATTCTAGCCAAACAGAAAGCAGCACAGCTACCCATTGCACCTATGATATGGCGAGGTCAAATATGCCCACATTCTTAGCCTAGGTCCTCACCAGAATCTGCAAGTTGATATCAGGCACCATTCAGGTCAAAGTATACCATCATTTCCAGGCAACCCATTCGTCGATGTGTTGAAGAATTCGGCAATCGCTTGTCGCGATCGTGGGGTACTCAACCCAAGCCAATTAGCGTATTGATACATGAAAGGGCATTTGCTGCGATAGTTCATCTGTAACTTCAAAAGTATTGCTGGACAGCCGGTCATTCAATAAATGGGTTGGAATACATCCGAGAAGCTCTCGGCCTTCGCGTTATCAAACTCAGGCTTGCTGGAGATCGTGCGGTTCGAGAGGACGGAGGGAAATCTGCCGTAGCTAATGACAGTTGACTTACCAAGGGAGGGAGCAAGAGCGAGTTCTCAAACGCAAGTTCACATCCATCAAGGGGCCGCTGGGAATGATAACACTGCAGCATTGAAAGGGGGAGGGTGGAGAGGGGAGGGTGAGATGTCAGACGAGGACAAGTGGTATCTTTAAAAAACGAAAAAAGAGGCAAAAATGATTGGAAAGCATTGCCCTGGGCCGACTGCTGCAGGAACCACTCGCGCTCACTGTCCTGCAGGGCGGCCAGTTCGTTGAGTCTGGGCCCCTGGTAAGAGAGGAACGTGTCGTGATTGACGTTCTTGATGGTGACGTTGCCGTTGGAGAGGTTTGTACTGCACGTTATTTATGCAAGAAGAACGCGCTGCGGCGTTCATTTGTTTGTGCATACCTTCTGGCTGGGTGGTTGGCGCGGGTAAGGGCGACGGCTCGGTCTTGATACTGGGTTCCTTCACCCCAGAGCGAAATCCGCATATATGGGAGACATCTTGTTTGCGGAGCTGGTAATTTGTAAATTAGTAGTGGAGATGTTTGTAGAGATATGGGTGTCTGCGCCTTCGCTTCTCGAGAGCATTGCTGGTCATCATCCCATACCAGCGTTCGGTTAAATGAGCCATATAGGGCCTGCTGTTGCACTGAATTAGTGTGAAGAATTGAAGAGATGAAGGCGGATATGAAATGACAATCTCTGGAAACACGTCTTAGACCATCTGTTCAATCAGAATCTTGCGATCTAGAATGTCATATGACCTTCAAGCGTAAAAGACGATGGTATGTTTCGTGGTATATTTAGATTGAGTAAAGCAGGTTCGTTATCATTAATATGATCAATTTCGTTACTGCGTCTTTGACTTCTGGCCTGGTAACCTTGTGAGCGATGCGCTTGTTGAATTGCAGGAAGGGAAGCACCCACCAGGTGACATTCCCGCTTGGTGCTTGTCTAAAACTGGTTTCCAAAGACCAAAGTTCTTCACTGTCCTTCCGGTAAAGAGCGAAGCCAATAAAAGTGCGCAAACAGCGCGGGCAACCTCAGGGTTTACAGCTTCCACAGCTTTCCCCCCATATGTACCTCCGAGTAGACCAACAATGGCAGAATGCACCTCAGCCCAGAACGGTTGTGCATGGGTAAGCAGGGCGTATAGCGCTGTAATGGTAGGGGCACACCACAAGTCTGCGGTAGTCCAACCGTACGCTTGGATTTCTGGGGGCGTCTGAACAGACAACGGCGTGGGATTCAGGAAGGAGAATAGATTGGTCAAAAAGAACCCTCCGTTTGCCACGACCTATCGAGGAAAATCAGCCGACGGCACACCTTGATAATGTCATTTCGCACGTACAAGCGAGCTGACGAGTAGTGTCCAGGGAGAGGTTGAAATGAGCGGAGATGAGTGAGTAGTGACAGCTGGGGGTATCAAATTACACAGCAGATATGCACGCGTAAACCCATCAACAACGGAAAGAGGCATCTCGAGTTCAGGCGAGATCCTTGGGACAACTGGGAGGTATTCTATAATCGCTTGACCGACTGCATAAAGTCCTGGTACAGCCCCAGAAAGGATGAAGGACGGTGTAACCCCCAGCATTGGAGCTACGTTCGCACTAAGTATCGATGGCGAAGCGATGTGAAGCAACATGGTTTGTACTACACACCGATTATTGCCTCGCCACCATATACCACAAGTAGGGTAGTTGCTAAGCTCTTGACGAAAGATTTATCCTCGACGGCTTTGGCTCCATTGGCCATGACATGCTGGGCATGCAGTAGTTCTCTAAGTTGGCGTAAAATGAGGCAGAGTCGCAAGGTAGCAACAACGTCCAGAGCGCAAATTCCGACACCAAACCATGTAAATGGGGCTATTGGCTCTAGGGAGTATCGGAAGATACTGATGAGGGGGGCGAGGAGGGACATGGTGGAGAGTGGAAGGGGTATAAATTTGTTGAAGTGAGGCAAAGGCAAGCCGATTGAGGTAGATGCAACAATAATAATAAATTAAATAACGCCTTGCTGGCACAACGGTTGTAACGGCCGTAAATCGGGAATGTGGTGGCATCTTCCAACGATCCATTCCACGAGTGCGCTGGTTCAAGACTGTCCCCTCCAGAAAACTTGGTGTCCACAGTTCCCCGCTTCGTAAGAGGTGATTTGAACTTGGAATAATCTGTCCTTGTCAGGCCAGGGAAGCAATTCCGCAACCTGCAGGATTCGCCGAGTTAGTCTTCGGAGATCAGGGCATGTCGTCAGACGCGTAGTGGGACGTGACCGTCACAAACCTATTTTTTTTCTGGCAAATGCCCCTCAACTTGTTAACAAATGCTGCTCACCTTTCGGTGCCATTCATTACTTCATTTTTACTTGTTCACCTGAGTGCACCCGTCCTCGCCAATGTCGGGGGCTCGTCTCTGTCTTCCCAGACCATGGCGAGTCGTGCGTTGTAATATGTTCCGTATCTTGCTCACTACACCGCGCAGCTTCTTGGCAGAGAGTATTATCAAACAGGCTTTGGTGAAAAATATCTAGTCCTGGGGCCATTAGCCGTGCACGCCCTCGCCGGACTCGCAAAACGCGTACTGCAGCCCAAAGACTCGCGTTCTCGCCCCGCAACGAGCCTATTGAGCCTCACCGGATACGCCACCGCGCTCCTGCTCCTCCCAATCCACTACATCACGCACCGCGCGGACCCGACCACCGACGTTGCGCCCATCTACGCCGTCGGCCCATCCGAGCTCGACTACGAGTTCGTGAAGGTAGGGCTGCAGCGGTGGCCCGGCAGGAGCTGGATCCTGTACGCCGGGCTCGTCGCTGCCGTGTCCCTCCATGCTGCGGACGGGGTGGTCATCGTGTGGAATACGTGGATGAGGGACACCCTTGGAAAGTCCTGGACGCGACTCTCGCGCAAGCGGAGGTTTAGTCTCCTACTTGGTGGTGTCACCTTGCCAGTGTTGACTGGATTGTATATTACATCAAAGGAACCTGTCATGGCGTTTGCGTCTACCGTCAAGCGGTATCAGGCATCTTTCTTGCAATCATTTGTCTATCGGCTATAAGAATACAATTTGCTCTTTCGCAAAACATGAGGAAATCGTAAAAGTCGTCGAGACATCCCTGAAACTAACATAACCCTTGCCGCTTGAACCTGAATAATAAAGGAAACAATTAATGGCGTGAGGCGCGAGACCTCATGCTCATCGTCCGCATTGTCGGGACTAAAAATCATGATCAGCTATGCAAAGTACAGGAGAAATGCGACTTACACATCAAAAGGCCCGTGATATCCTTCACCTTCATGTGCTCAATGGATTTGCGTAAAATTATAACGCGAATTGAGGACCAAACGAGGAGAAGGATTCCGAACGCCACTGGTATAAGCCAGTACAACGGCGAGAGACGGAAGGAGCCACCAAACACGACATGTAGGGGCGGAGTGTAGATCACAAACATCCCGAGGCAAGCTCCAGCAAAAATCCCAACGAAGTTCCACTTGTTCCCGATAATGCGACGGCCAAATGGGAAGGATAGTTTCGCTTTGACAGCAAACACCTATCCAAAGGCGTGAGTATTAATCAACCAGTTATGTGAATAGGGGGCGCATACGTTGAAGCATTGAGTGATGAAGATCGAAAGATAAACTGTCACGACGAAAAATAAGTACCGGCGTTCCGAAGAACGATGTCTGGACTTACCAATTGACTGAGCTTGAGCGAATGCGTCAATTTGAGATGAGGCATTGATTGCGTGTCCCTTGTAATTGATGAAATCGGGGCTAGAAGAAGTGAAATATACTAGAAGTGTATATATAAGCTCAATCCATGAAATTGTTTCGCAAAGAGACATACCGCCTCTTTTCTGAGCAACCCGAAGGTCCGAAGGAGAAAACCCGTTCTTGAAGAACACAACGAAATATGCAACAAGACTGTGTGGGATGAATATAATTCTCATCTGGAAGCATTATATGTACTGACCATGCTAGCGTTTCCAGCATCCCCGCCTCGAGATATGCGTAGCTCAGCAGTTTACCGTCTACCAAGGTCTCATTATCAGTCTCCTCAAGCGCATCCTCCCAGAAGGTTCGCCTGAAAGGTGACTTTAGTTTTGACGCCCATAAGGACAAGCGGCTAGGTTTCAAAGGTTCGTGGGTTTCGGGATCCCGCACAAGTGTTTTCGATCGTCGAAGGGCACGCCTTTTCAATGACAATATCGAGCGGGAGTTGACTGTACCGACATGAGACATGTTTATAACTATCAAAAGGAAAATTGCTCACCAGGCTTGCGAGGATTCATGCGCATAAGCCCATCCTTAGTTTCTGGCTTGTCCCAAGCAAACGATAGCTTTGTAGCAGGGTGAGCTTGTGGAACAAGTTAGACGACCTACATGCACTCACAGCAACACATAATTCGAATCCGAGATCTGGGTACGAGGCCAGTCGGTTGGAGTGTTGGTGACATAGAATCGGAACTCACCAATGACAAGAATGAGGATAGCAGAAAGTGGCAGAGGTATTGGCACCACAACGTCTTTCATGGTTGTCAGTTTCACTACATGCCACCGATGCAGAAGAGATCAACCCACATAGTAGTTGTGGAATGACTTCGGGGGTGCTGTGGCTGATTGTATATCTGTTTGGCACAATTAACAAATTATCAGTCAACCAGGGCGAGGTCGTACTGTATGGATCGTTTAAGGTTTACAAATATTTGTCGGCCTTCGGCAACACCCTCTGCAGGGATGGAATATTAACGAGTGTTGGGGAAGGCAAGCCACCCAGCACTTACTAACGGTGGATGCAAAATTATCGTCTGCGTGAGGATTGAGTGCCAGAAGGGGGTTTGGTGAAAACGCATTGGCTTACCTAGAAGGATCATGTTTGCAGCCTCTTTGGACACGTCAGACCCTGATATATTCATAGCGATTCCAAGGTCTGCCTAGCGGTTTATTCAGCTATGATGACACAAGGCAGGATTCCAAGAAAATACCAACCTTTTTAAGAGCTGGGGAATCATTAACGCCATCTCCCGTCCTAACATCTTATGAGTACACATAACCTGGTTGAATCATTCTCGCCAACTTACACTCCTACAATATGTCCCAAAGCCTGCGCACGCTTAACTGTAGATGGGGATTAGGTTACTGGTAATTCGGCACAAGGCTTGGGGGCAACTTGCCAATTTCAAGCTTATGCTTCGGTGATGTCCTGGCAAACACAATCTCCTGTTTCGTGAAAACTCCAAGGAGCTTCAGCATTCAAGTCGGGTGTTTAAATTGTATCACTGACTTTGATCCCATTGCCATCCCTGCAGGTTGTCGATGTCATCGCCATGCACGACTACCGCAGAGACTTCGTCCTCGTAGATCTCGTCGAGAGCTCTACCCGTCTTGGCACCTAGTGTCTCCCTCGTATCTCCAATGATCAAGTTAATCTTGCGGGCGATAGCCTCGGCCGTCTTGGGATGGTCGCCTGATTATATGGAATCAGTTAATGAATCGAAAGGAGGTCTAGAATCGGCCTACCTGTCACCATCATCACCTTGATTCCTGCCAGACGAAGGGTGCCGATAGCTTCGCGCACACCGTGCTTCGGAGGATCTTCCAATGACACAAGTCCAACGAAACAGTAGCCAGTACCTGGGTAATTCCCGTCGTTTTTGGAGAAACCATAATCCATAGGGTACTGTTCACTTGAAAGGAGCGATTGCGCGCACGCTATGACTCGATGTCCTCTGGAAGCCATGTACTGATGAACAGTTAGTACAACACATAGACGGATTCTATATGAAAATTTTCACGTCATAGGCGCCATCATAAGCTGCCCGAAACTCATCAGTGATTGGTTCCAGTTTTCCATCATTCAAATAGGTAGAGCACTTGGCCAAAACTCGCTCAGGAGCACCCTTGATGTAGGATGTCAAATCGCCATTGGAATGGTGTTTATTGAGCTGTTTGGGGTGAACTTTTTTAAGCCAGATTATAACTCGAAATCTCAACATATGAACATACAATGACCAGAGCCCATTTGTTAGTCGAATTGAATGGCACTGAATGAATAGGTATCATTAAGTGTCATCTCACAACACGAGACAGGTAAGAGCACCTTCAAATACTTTCGGGTATTGCTTCAAATATTTGTCGTAATCATCCTTTAAGTAACGGCCGGCAAATCGAGTCAAGCCAGTCTCTGTAGCGTCACCAAGGATATGCCTTTGGTCGAAGGGGATATCGGTCCGATCAAACTTGACTCGAGAGTTGAGAGCAGATATGTCAACTAATTCGTGCATTCCAGACGCATCCATGGTAAATTTTGAGGTCGATTCG
>JASFDG010000080.1:28156-43986 GCA_036937095.1 Phaeolepiota aurea
ACTTACCTCCCCAAGCCTCTCCATTAACAATCAGGGTAGAATTAAAAACCTAAGAATACGTTTGCATTTAGCGCATGTAGTCACATACATTGGAGCACCAACCAGATTCTCAGCCTCGGCTGGCCGAAAAGCTGATCCCTCGGGCACAGGGAATCTTTCTTGTGGCTCAGATTCACCAGTTAAGCTGCTATTATCGACCTTAAGATCTGTAGCCGAAAAGAGGACAAGGTCCGCTGGAGTTTTATCTCCACTGCGCTATATAATCACCAAAAAAATGAGAAATGATCGCCAGGTTAAATTATGATGCTTACAAGAAGCACAATATCACCCTTCACGAGTTCCGCGGCCGCGATGGACGTAATAGTTCCGTCCCTTACTACATGGCATGACGGCGGTATCATCGCAAGGAATGATGCCAAAATAGCCTCAGATTTCTGGATTTGATAAAAGTCGATCCCGGCATTTACAAACGCAACAAGGATCAGAATGCCACCCAAGTACGTGTTTTGAAAGTTCGCCTAGCCAAGCCCAAAGACATAAATAGATGACAACCAGATCAATGAGAAAATGGGTGCGCACTTTAAAATCTATGCCGAGAAGGACGTATTCAAGAATACCAGCGACGATGAGCAAAATGTTAAACATTGTAAAGAGACGATCGAGGAACTGGTGGGATTATCTTGGGTCAGTCAGAATTAACATGTGCATAGATCAGACTGACTTTGCGCAACGCGCTCTTCTTCTTGGGAGGCGTCAAAACGTTGTGCCCATCGCGTTGGAGCCTCACTTTAGCCTCTCCGGCGGTGAGCCCGGTAGATAGCGCCGCATCCTTAGAGTCAAAAGAAGTACTAAGGGCAGCCATCGCCGCCGGAAGAGACAGGCGGTGCTCTTGTATATCCACGTTTGGGATTGTAGGTGCAGGCGTCCCCTTGGGTTCTCTGTGCGCATCTAGATGCTCATACCCAGCCGCAGAGAGATCCTTGTCTTCCTGCGTGATCGACCGCTTCATCTCCACTCCCTTGGGACGATTTAGGCCAGCATGCTTTTCTTCTCGAGCACTGATTTCGCCCGGAAAAGCAACGGCACGCGCGGCAAGGTTGTCGTCGTCGTTCTGCTGTGACACGGCATCGACAGGGGATGAGGATGATTTGTCGGCGAAAACAGCGCTGCTATCCATGGCGCTGCGCCGTCGGTAGTGAGACAAGATGGGAAAGAAGGTATGAGGGAGTTTTGCGCTGGCATATGCTATGTATAAAAGAGGATCAACAAACCCCTCTTTTTGGGGCGTCCCTTTTTCGGAGAAATACACTCAACCTGCTGCCTAGACTCTGATAACATACGATTGGATAGAACCACGGTGGCTCAGCAGCGAACAGCTAAAAAACCTCACCCAAGTGCGTGTCCAGGAAGATCCGCTTAAATTAACCTTTCCCCTTTTGGCAATCACTATGAAAGGTTGTCAGAAACAAGTGTGAACTGTGAAACGCTGGTGAGTAGGGTGGGTGCAATTGCGCGGTTTGTACAAGCCTGTATCATATAAGCCCTCCTATCATAAAGCGCCCAATTCTTAAGAAACCGATGGCTAAAAAAAACCGATTAGGACATCATATGAGACAATTTGCGATGCGAGATAAGAACCTGTCATAGCACTGTCATAGCACAGGAATGTGAGAATTCGATATTGAGATGCCTGCGGGCGACGTTATCATTACTCCAAAGAAACGTATTAATGGACGTCAACCGTCATGAAACCATGGAGGAGCCCCTTTATGTTCGCTAGAAAGGCGCCCTGTCTGAATTGAAACAAGAGCCACACCAACTTGAAGCGATAAACGTTCCTCATACACAGTTGGGTATCAATCTTGTGTGGGTGCGCGCCTGCTAGTGATCATGTGTGCTAGATTCTATAGTTAGCACTTGGTGGGAGGGTTACATACCTGTGAGGACACAGATTCTAGGCCGGTCGACTCAGCAACAACTAACAAATAGGATCTCGCGGACTGGTGCAGCGCCGAAGGCCATTTAGATCTTTATGATATGGTCCATGCGCGCTTGCGCCGTACGGTCCTGCAACCCCAAGTAAATTGTCATCTGGAGAGATAGCACTGACTTTCGGTTTCTGCATTAGTTGTGCTCCTTTTAGTAGGTTCACCAGAACCTTACTTGGTAATCCTCAACATCACCAAATTTGAATAAGCCCGAATGGATGGGAGGTGTTCAAAGCGATTCTGTTTGTACTATTCAATGAACCTGGGCTCCTGAATGACATAAGAATCGGTCCTGATCATCAAGTTCTCATCCCACTCAACTCTAGTGCTTTAGTGGCGATTCCTCATGTACCCCATTTGCCCCTCTTATAAAGGGCAGACGGGGGTACCTTCATTACCTGATAGCAATCACCCCGATTCCTGTTGCAGAATGGGCGTCATTCTGGGATGGCCTTAGAACGCCCTTTTGAACATTGCTTTCCCCCTTGTCTGCGCAATACCCACCGTGATCCATTCTGGTTGATGATATCACGGTGCTCCCTTGCCGTCGTGCGATGGTGAGTTAGTTGACCGCTTTTTTTTTGCCTATCGAGTGCAACTGTTCTTGCTTTCCGCAGCTCGTCGACGCGCATATAAGAGGATCCGGCCCCATGAGCCTTTATACGCTTCTCGAATTCCTTGTCTCTCGTCGTCTTGCTTTGTGCTGGTCCCATCATCAAGAGCTGGACACCCAAATCATGGGATTGATTATCATCTGGCACCTTGCTTCAGGCGTACAACAATTCTTGCGAAATGAATGGAGCTCGGCGTACGGCTGCCTCATTTGAAGGATATCCTCGCTTCTTTTCTAACAAACAACCGACGTCGGAGGGAGCATTTGACTCGTCCAAAAGTGCGTTTCTCCGCCGCTGCTCTACGGCTTAGGGTACCTCCTTCAGTTTCGGTCCGGGGGAGGAGTTGCAAAGAATCTAGAAGTAACCTCACTGGGGTTATACGGTGTAAAATGGCCTCAATTTCTACGTATAAAAGCGTATCTTGTTCGAAACCTTCCCCTCATCGTGAACACCCCAAATCACATTCGAGCCAACTTAGCCCATTCCATTACCATGAAGTTATTCGCTATCTCTGCCTCTGTCGTTGCTCTTGCTGTCCCAGCGTTCGCGACCTCTGTCACTTATGACCAGACTTATGACAATAAGGCTGGGTCTCTCTCCACGGTTGCTTGTTCCAACGGAATCAATGGACTCTTGACCAAGGGTTACAAAACCTTTGGAGATCTGCCCTCATTCCCAAATATTGGAGGCGCCTCCGCCGTCGCTGGCTGGAATTCTCCCAATTGCGGCACTTGCTGGGAGCTCACTTTCACTGATGGTGATGGAAAGAAGACGTCGATCAACGTCATGGCCGTTGATTACGCAGCCAATGGGTTCAACATTGGGTTGACTGCGATGAACACGCTGACAGGCGGTCATGGTGTTGAGTATGGAGTGGTCGATGTGGCCTCGAAGCAGGTTTCTGACACTGCTTGTGGGGTTAAGCATTAGAGGTAAATTTCACCATTTCTGGCAGCACCGTTGTCTGATTATGTTTCGCAGGAGCTGGTGACTTGCCGAGGAATTCTTTTGCCGATCTGGACGATGATTAGCAGAACATTTTCTTGGACCATTGTATTAGCGATGTGATTAGTTATTCAATGTTTATATCCGGACTATATTATGTTTGAAGTTCCACAAGCCTGGACAGCAGATCTAACAACGTCTAATTATAAGTGGGGGTGCGTGGCTGTCGGCATCGAGGATCCAAGGATAGGGTTTGTCTTGAGATGTGGTTGTTTCTTCGTTGCTACATTTGCCTAGGTCGGGGAGTGTTCTTCCTCATTTATGGCGCTGAGTAGTCATCAGCGCTCAGCACTCAGATCTCAGACCTTGAAACCAAGACCTCGCATGCACGCGAGATGTTGCTCCACCACGTCTTTGCATTTTTTGGTCGCCTCTTCGGTGCCATACTTTAAGAAGCAGTCATCTCTTGCAGATTTGGTCTCAGGGCAAGCACAGCACCTTTCGAAGCAGGGTTTTGGTAAATACAAACTTGAAAGAGGTTCGTTCAGCGTACGGTTTGAGTCCTTTTGGATTGAGAGGGTTCATGGCTGGGTCGCTCGGGTTGTATGGCTTGTCCGTCGAGGGGGAGGACCACAGTGATTTTATCTGTGAGTGGCATCAGAGAATGTATCCCATTGACCTGAGGCCTTCCAATGCCTACCTTGTCGAACATTTTGGCAATGGAAAGAAATGGGAAAGGTGATGGATTAATTAGCCGATTCGGCCTCACGGTAACACGTGATGTGAGCACGATCTACAGCCGACAAACAAGTTGCTTCAGGGTCGTCCCATTAGTTTGGAAGGAGTGGAAACCAAAGGACTAAACCATTTCAAGCCATCGTTCAATATTTTCCTATGCTCTAACCCTCCTAATCGACGAACCGACATCCAATCCTGCTTCCTACATCTCAATGAAGGCTTCCACCGTTTGGCATGCGCTCTCGCTTGTGGCTTTGGCATACGCCCAAAGCTGCGAAAATTACGGTCTTCAGAACAGCTCTAGCTGCTTGTGTCCAGTAGGATTTGGCGGGTCATCGTGCTCACAGCCAGCATGTGGTGGTACGATCTTCCAAGGCGCACAGAGGCCACTGGCACCCCTCGTGTCCGGCCAGGGGAATCTCACTGCTGCGGGGTGCTCATGTCAAAATGGCTGGACAGGTACAGGCTGCAATGTCTGCCAAACCTCAGATGCTTGTCAAGTCGCCTTCGCTGCAGCCGGTCAAGTCGCGACGGACCCACAATCCGTGGTGGGCGCCCAAGGGGAACAGAATGGTACTGTGATCTGTAATACAACCCCTCGCGTCTGGGCCTCAAGTCAGATGAGCTGTTCCGTGAATGTGCGTATCCCCCTACATGACGACTGTATACGACGATTGACAATTTTCGTTCTAGAATCCAACTTTGAAGGCTATCTATCCACTTCAATCAACCCTTAACATCATCCGCACAATTCAGCCAACTTTAAGTCCCATGCCCAATGTAACATCTTTTGGATCGGAAAGCTCGGCATATGCGCAACTGTTCTACGACGGCGTCGAGCAGTTTTATTGCCAAGCAAACAATTGCACACAAGTCCTTGGTGACGCTGGTGCAGGGACATCCGATTGGCAGTGTTCGAATCTGCAGTGCACTTGTCGCAAAGGGACGACTTTCTGCGGGGCCGTTGCCGTAAGCGACCTCACAAACACGATTAATGGGCTTTCTGGCACATTGGGCATCAGTTGTGGCCTCGTGAACTCGACGACAAACACTGCGGCATGCAATTTTAAACAATCGGTTCTACAGTCTTTGTTTGGCTTGGGTGGTCTCACGCTCAATGGATGCACCTTTGGGGAATGTGTTCGCCAGAGTGTCATTGACAATGGCGGAAACATAACTGCGGCGCCAGATCCTAATGCAGGTGGCAACCCCTTGAGTGGGGGCGTGATTGCCGGTCTAGCTGTCGTGGGGGTACTCCTATTATTAGCCGTGGGCTTGCTAATATGGGGGCTGCGGACACAAGGCGTAGCACGGAAGAGCGGGTACGGAGAAGTTGAAAGGAAAAAAGCTGGCGTGAAGTGGGTAGATCTTTCATACGTTATACCAGGAAGTGGTACAGGACCGACAACGTTGCGATATTGGATTGGGGGTGCTGTGGTAAATAATGACAAGGTCGTACTGGATTCTGTCACCGGTCATGTTCTTCCTGGCCAGATGATGGCGGTGCTCGGCCCAAGCGGTACGTTTATGACTTTGATTGCGTAGTTCATGAGACTCAAACCACCACCTTTGCAGGTGCGGGAAAAACCACCCTCGTCGAGATACTCGCTAGTAAAAGTAAATCGGGTACAATCACTGGTCAAGTTTCGTTTCCTTCAAATGATCCCAATACCTCTTCATCGCCGCGTATTGGATTCGTCCCTCAGCACGATGTGCTTCCTGCGACTCTTACGGTGTTCGAGGCCCTCCTCTTCGCTGCGCGGTTGCGCCTCCCTGAAAACATTCCAGACACACGAAAACAAGTACGTGTCGAAGTCCTGATGGAGCAGCTCGGAATCACGTCTTTGCGCAATACCCGCATTGGATATAACGACGGCGCAGGCGGCGGGAAGGCGCGAGGCATCAGTGGAGGAGAGATGAGGAGGGTCAGTATTGGGTTAGAGCTCATCGCGAGTCCGGATGTGCTGATCTTGGATGAGCCTACATCGGGCAAGTCCACGTTGACCTCCAATGTTTTCGTGTTCTTATGTTTTTGAAGGTCTCGACTCGGTTTCTGCTGCACGAATTGCAAATGTCCTGCATGCAATTGCACACGATCCGGTGAACCCCACTCCTATCATCGCATCCATCCATCAACCAAGGTCCGCAATTCTCCATCTTACCGTATCTACTGGACTAATAGAGGCTGTATAGCTCGCAACTCTATCAAAAATTCGACTCAATTCTTTTACTCTCACACGGCCGTGCACTGTACACTGGTCCCGGATTACTCGCCCCCGCTGAGTATTTCGCCACCGCCGCTCCTGGCCTCGTCCCGCCCTGTCCACAGGGGTATAATGTTGCAGATTACCTATTAGAAGTCGCAAGCGATCCCCCCGCAGCGTTGTTCCAACTGCACCAGCCGCTCCCCGTTTCAGGTGCGGTGGCTGAAAATATGGGCGACTCGAGGGATAGCAGATCGGAGAAGGGCCTACGGCCGTCGACGTCGGAATCACCTGCCCGCCTTCTTCTACTTTCCGAAAAGCCGCAGCATGGGGAGCACCCGCATGCCACTGGAAAGCAGGGTGGGAGCCGCTACGCGACGACGTTTTTGACACAGCTACAGTATTTGTGTGGAAGGGAGTGGAAGAATCTACAGAGGTGGGGTTTCCAAGCCTGTGGTCCTTGCTTGGGGTGTCTTCGTGCTGAAATGGAGGTCCTTCAGAGACAAGACTTTGTTCTTCACCCATGTGGGTGTCTCGTGCATTTTGGGTGTGTTTTGTGGTAAGTGATTATTGGAGATTAAGGCGCCAATGCGCTTATGATTATGGGAATATAGGTGGCTTGTACTTCAATACGGGTATAACCATCGCTGGCTTCCAGTCAAGAGTGGGATGCCTATTCTTCTTGGTACGTACTTGCCTCTCCAGTCTCTGGTTGCACGGGCTTATGCCTGATTAGGGAGCGCTGATTGCGTTTTCATCGTTGAGCGCACTCTATAACATTGTAGAGATTCGGCCATTATTCCTGCGCGAACGCTCCAGCTCTTATTACAGGTTTGCCTATTCGATCCCTCTACCTCGTTATAAATTAAGGATCCAACAGTCCGACGGCTTGGCTACTTTCCCGTATAGTCTTCGACGTGGTTCCACTGCGTTTGATACCCACTATCATTGTATCGACGATGTAAAGCCGACCTCTCCTATTTTTGTATTTTGGCATTCATCTTGCATCTAGCACATATTGGATGGCGGGACTCGCCCCGCATGTGGCTAGCTTCTTCAGGTTCTTATTGATCCTCGTGCTGTATAGCTTGGGCATGACACTCTTTGTCAGTCCCTTTTGATTAGAGCTTGAGCACAACGCGACCACTAACTGGTGAACTATAGAACTTCCTCCTCGGCACGCTCTTCAACAACGGTGGCATCGCGATCCTACTCTCGGCGCTTTCTTCGCTTTACCAAATGACGTTCGCAGGCTTCTTTGTGCATCTCAACGACATACCCCCCGTGCTCCGGTGGCTGCAGTGGACGTGTCCGCTGAAGTACACGCTGGAGGCGCTTTCTGTAAATGAGGTCGACTCGGGCCTGATGATTGTGGATACCCTTCAAGGCGTTCCTGTTAGCATATCCGCAAGCTTAATTATGAACCTGGTGCGTTTTCGCGTTTGTTAGGTTGTGGGATTGGCAATGCTGATTGGGGCCTATGCTGTGCGCATAATGTAGCTTTTTGGGTTTGGGGCCAACAACTATTATCGAGATGTCCTCGTCCTGTTTGGATTCATTGCAGGGTTCGGGTTGGGCGTTGTTGGTGTTGTGTGGTTCAAAGTACGGGAACGGCGGTGAACTATTTATACTTATTCCCTTGGGACTTTAACCATCTCTCTTCCGTTCCTTGTTTTGCCCACATATGTAACGCCATCATTTATCCCGCTATCCGTGGCAAACTAGAACCTCCTTTTTTACTTGGATCAAGTCACTTAGGATAAACTATACCAATCACAAATTCTCCGTGCAGTGAGAGCCAGATTCATCATTAAATGGTCGTATAAAGCTGTAAGTTGCACTGAAAGCATGTGAATGATTTACAAAGACTGCTGTCCGATCCGATGCCTCGACGTAGGTAGATAGGTACTGCTAATATGAAAAAAGTCCAGAAATAACTAAATGGTAGTCCGTTCGTGTCGGTATGGTCCTAAGAGCTGCTCCACACCTATCACAACCCGCAAACAGATGAAGCGACCTGTGTTGCGGTCACTGTGACGCGCCCGAGCTGATCAGCCTGGTTGCCCGTCAACTCGTTCATCGCAGCCTTTGCGATATTGAACCCTGCGCTGCCGACGTCGATGGCGATGATGTTTATGCTCTTCGAGACGCCTTGGCCGTTGACGAAGGTCAGCTGCCAGCATGTACCGCAGGCGGGGGAGTTGAAGCCCGTCACTGCGGGGGCGCCGCCGATGTGGGGGAACTTGGGCAGGGACCCGAATGTGGTGAACCCGCGCGTGAGCAGGCCATTTGAGCCGTCAGAACAGGCGACGGTCGCGAGAGATCCTCCTGCGTTGTCGTATACTGTGTCGAAGCTCACAGTTACGGCGAGAGCGAGAGCAGGCAAGAATGCGAGAGGTGCGAGGATGTTTGAGAATTTCATGGCTTCGAAGAGTGGTAAGGTGCGAAGTAGACTTGGCTGATTCTGCTTAGAGCTGTTGTGGTTGATCATTGAGGATTTCCTCAGCCTTTTATACTCAGGACGAGACCTAGTATCCCGAAGCAGTCCTCGGAATAGCATGCATCGGCTATCGTGAATAGATAATTCGAAACACGGGCCTCGCCCTAATCGAGGCGCGAGCTGCATGGCATAACGGAGAGATCAGGCCGTTGGAGCCACTAGCAAAGATCAGCTGGTGTACACGGATCTCGTAATAGCACACAGGTACCGGGTGCACTAACACTCCCAGGGGCCGTTAACCAGTTACCGATGGAGCGTACTGGTAGGGGGTGTGAACCGGGGTCCTATTTGAGCATTGAGGGATCCATATTCACTGTGAGAGTCCAGGAGAATCAGATGTCTTGCGCAAGTATCGGACAGAAGACCAAGTTACTGACGGTCTCCGTCCGGCATATGGTGAGGAATCTCTGAATCAACTGCTTCCTCAAGTATGGAATTCCCGAAGCGATTTTGGCCATGTACCTCACAGAAAGACCATGCCGATGAAGGAATGATTCGCCCAGTGGCAATACCCTTCGATGCAAGCACGTACAAACACTGAATGTTGAATGAGTGTGGGCGTAGCCGTGCTCGCTGTTCTCCTCCAATTGTGCCCCTCTCCTTTACCATCTATATCTCTTCATTGGGGTGCAAACAATGTACTTTCGCCGTAACGGACGGCGGAAGCAGCTTTTAACCATATCTATCTACCTATTATCTTCAATTACTCAGACGCTCGCTATATGGCCCTTTCCACCAAAACGCTTCACTGGAAATTCCCTAGTTGGGGCAGGATCTATGGGACTCAGTGGTGATGGCAGAGTCATTGCTTTTGGAGACTTCAACGGGGATCAGTTGTGCGCTTGTTGTGTGCTCCACAGCATGAATTATAAACTGACTAGCGAACATTGTGCAGCCTCGACATTCTGGCGCTTTCATCTGATCAGCAGACATTAACTGTCTATCACTGGAATCATGGCGAGTAACTTACCCGTCATCTATAGAGTACCGCATATTGATCCCAACTTCGAACAGAGACCTTCGTTTTCCAAGAGGCAAATTCGTTTATGCACCCGCATCGAGTGCATAATGTCGTACCGGGAGATTTTACACATTCTGGTAAACTCGATTTGCTTGTCATGAGCCCAACCCAGGGCAACTCTCAACTTGAGATGGTGTTATATCCAGCGCTGCCCGCTGGGGGGTTTGGTAAGGATTGGTTGGTTGGTTGGTGCACCTGACACGGTTCTTATACTTTTGCAGACACTGCGCACCCCCTAACCATTCCTTCCTCCACCCTATCCCAACCAATCCCTCTAGACGTCGATGGAGACCTTAAGATAGACCTCCTCGGAACGGCTCCTGGTTCCAAGTCTCCATTGCAAGTCTGGCAGAACATCTGGAACGCATCCCTATCAGATTCACCACTATTTGAGATGTAAGTTCGTTGTTCCTACCACCTTGCAGTGCCCTGACTTTATGTAGGTCGGATTCGCCCTTTCAAGGCACACAGTGTACGCTCGCAAACCCCCACAGCAACGCTGTGGTCGACCTCAATGGCGACTGTCTCGCAGGTCAACCTTCATTCACAATCTGTGGCTTTCCACCTTAATGCTACTTGAATTTAGATGTCTTTCTTGTTTGTGACGATGGCAGAGGGAAGCTGTCCTATCAAATCTGGGTAAATAACAAGGATGCCGGGTTCGCTCTATCGCAACAAGGATCCTTACCAGCTGGTACCCAAGCCATCGCTTTTGCTGATGTCGGTAAGTTGCTGACCACATTATTTTTCACCCTGGCTCATTAGCACAGATCGAGACGGTACCATTGACATGGTGTTCCCGAGCTGTTCCCACGTCGCATCATCAGGTGTCGGCTCAGATTGCTACATCAACATTGCCTACAATCAACAGCTTACTCTCTGCGCCTCGTCAACAGACTCTGGCCTGAGGAAAGGCATACAGACCTGCCGTCCCCCTACTGACCTCTGCACTGCCGATGCTCATTTCAAGTTTGATCTTTCGGATCACCCTGATAATAAGGTACTTGTCGCATTAGTACAATTGACCAAAGAGCTCATGAAAAAACCATTAGGCATACGTCCGTTTCCCTGTTTCCGATTTGTTGCCCGCAGGCTCGAGCCTGCTCGTACTTGACACCACCAATGTACCCCCAATCCCCCTTCCGCTTAAATTGGGAGACGCCAACCTCGACGGTTTCCCTGATTTCTTGGTAGTATCAGCTCTAAACAAGGACAGAAACCCCCATCTGGTCTTTTCCGTTCCATGTGCCAGTGGAGTCGCCGGGTGTGATAAAAACGGTCACGGTAGACGCGGTTGGAAATTGGCGAGCAAGGGAGTGAACTCGTTGGAGTTGGTGAAAGACGCCAGAGGTTTGACATTCTTGGACATGGATGAAGATGTCCGTCTCGAACCCCCCGTTAACTTAATAGCCCATACTGACTCTTTTACTACAGGGTACTTTGGATATCATGGTTCAAAGAACTGGGAACAGTGGCGAAGGCAATTTCTTCTTCATCCAGAATAATTTTTACTACGACGCATTCTTCTTGAAGGCCATTGGTATGTTAATCCACCTTGGGATTTCTAAGCCTCCGATTCTAACTTCCCGTAGTTCTCAATGGTGCCTGTGATAACGGGTGGTGCTATGGCCCCAATGGATCAGAAAGATACCATGTAAGAATAGACGAACCCTATTTCGTACAACCTTTTGACAAACATCGATAGCCTTTCGGCGTAAGTTACTCGGGTGCATCGTACAAGTATACTGTTCTTGATACATCAGGACACCGCTCTGCGGCTCAAGGTATTTAGCGATGCACCTTCTTGATCACATCATTGATAATTCATTACATAGTCGGCCAACTCGCTCAAACATCGTATCACTCCCTTCAAACACCATATTCGTTCTTTGGTCTTGGACGCACGAACAACTATATCGAGAACCTATTTGTGGGCACCACTGTCCACGCGAAAGAGCATTATATCAATATGGAGGGTGTTATCCCCAACTCCCGCGTTGTTATACTCCCTTCTGTCAGGGGTCCAGACGATTGGAAACGGGAATTGTTTTTACGTCCTGGTGAATGGATCCCGTGGGTGATGGTGACGGTTGTGGTAGGAACAGTTCTGCTCGCAGTCATCGTATTTATCCTTCACCTAAATGAAAAGGTTTGTGTCTGCTTCGATCCTTCTATCAGTTGTAATCTGATCACTTGCAATCATGGTGTTACAGCGAGAAGATGAGATGGAGCGCAGACGGGCATCCCACCATATTAATTTTGATGCACTATGAGATGGACGGATTTACGATACACTACAACATGTATATTAGCGATTTCAATCCATATTTACGACCTTGTACGTTCCTTGCCGCCCAGTGCGGTGTTTCTTAAAACTCCATTTCGTTGTATGGAATCGGTCATAGGTTGACTGCGAAAAAGTGTGGCATGACAGAGAGCAATCAAGAAATACCAATTATGGAGGAGACCGGTTTTGTACCTGCCCTCCTCTCCGTCATTCAGATAGTACAATGTGATATTTCGAAGGTGCGTTTCCCATATCTTCTCTGATGTAGAGCCTTCCTTCCTGGCAGGGGCCGTTCAAGCAAACCCGGAGCTTCTTCAACGGAAATTTGCGCAAAACTTCGGCCAATTCGAGGAAATCTACATTGTCCAGGTCGTCGGGGTCCGATATCCTGAACGACAGAGTAACCGTGGATAACTGCGTCGATGTGATGGCGGAAAGGCATTTTAGGAGCGAAGTCACGGTGGCGTTCGGCGAAATGCTCTCGGAGTCGGAGCTGCTGAGGTAGATCTCACTAAAGGTTACACTTTGTAGATTCGAATATTGCGCGAGACCAAAATCAACTGTTTGTGTGGCTCAGTAAAACATGATTCGCGGAGCCGATATTTGTAGGCTGATTAACTCACACTCTTCTAAGAAAGCCATCTCGACGCTTATGCTTAGTAAGTTTGCCCTAGTGCAGCTCGCGTGTATTTTGGCGATGGCGCGGGCTTCGCCCCGCGAATAGTCGTAGATATCCAGCGATACATGTTGCAAGGGTGGTGGCAGGTTGTGCATGAGCATCCAGGCTACTAACCTTGTGTACTCCCGGCCGGCTTGGAGGGCGATGGAACGAAAATTGGACGGAAACGGGCGATCCGACACGGGGGGCAGGTCCAGGTTCACCCAACCCGTCCATAGATTCCGAAGTGGTAAAGGACCGGGAGATCGTAAAAGCAGGTCGCGAGTACAGGAATTACGCCTTGTATCGACTGGCTTGTGACTAGGTGTGTGAGGGTGGCCGAGAATCTCTTCATAAACTGGTTGTGAATTGTGTGTGTGTCCCATGTTTGAGGCGACGGCAGATGAAGGTATTCAATGGACGTGAACACCTGAAGAATTTGTCGGGGTCGGGACCTGGTGTGTTCCAGAAACCACCATTGTAAGGAAACGTCGCGTTGATCCCTCGGATCGTCGATGGAGACAACGACGACGAAGGAGAATTACAGAAGGTCTCGAGTTCAAGCAGTCCAGAACCAGGCAGCCCAAGCGAGATGTGGGTGAACACATACTATCGGGCGCGAGACAACCAGACTTTGGAAACAGTGCTAAGAGCTTTCAGGGTCGTGTTTTCCATGGCGAGACAATCGATAATCCGTTCTATGATTTCCAGAGGGATGTGGCCTGTTAAGGATGACGAAAGTTGGCGATTGAGATTCTCTTTTGCTCTTGGATGACTTTCCTCCGTTTCTTGGCGCCTTCTGAGCCAGACGGCCCAAAGAACGACGCAGATTATAAGGAACACACTCGCATGGCAGTACATAGATTGAATGGTGGTGGTCGTAACTGAGCGTTGAGGAGGTTGTGGTGGCGACCGGTCGCCGCTGAGTTGTTCTTATGTATCCAGACAATGATATATTCAAATACTCCTACTGGCAACTGTAACACGATCAGGTCAACCCTGGCAACAACGAGCAAAACTAAACGAGAGCGAGTGTGATTAATGATAAATATTATACCGATAGCAAAGAGTCAGCATGTAAGTTAGCAGTCCTGTTTGGGCGTGTAGGAAATTTCAGTCATATCGTCACCAGTCCCATTTAGAGTATTATCTGGTGTTGGCGGAACATTCTGGCCACAGGGATACAGGTCAGTAACTGTCAAGAATGCAAGCCAGGGAGGCATACCCCTTCAGAACTGTCTTCTGAGATTTGTGAAAGTTTTGCATCCGCCTTCGACATGTCAACTGTGCTGTCGGAATCCGACTCGTGTAAAAAATTTATGGAGAGCGCGACTGACGTCGTCCCAGCCATGATTGAATCAGGTACGGTTGTGTCAAGAATACGACCGCCCTTGATACGAATCCTGGAATTGAGGACCTGTTCATGACCAATGATGCGAGAAACTAGCCTCGATGGTGCTGTAACTCACGATGAGAAGGCTATTAGAGTAGAGCTTGGATGTAGGGATTGATGGAGCGAGATGTAGGTTGGTGTGCGGAAAGACAAGGAAGAGGATAAGCGAAGAGGTAGTGCATGCAGCACACACAACACCAGTCTCAACTGAGACTCGTATAATTTTGAGAAGGAGAAGTTTGGTCGACTTGACCCCTGTTTGTGATCGTAGCAATAGATACATCATGCTGACTGCGATAAACACGTCGCACAGCATGGCGGACACAACCCAGGTCTACAGCAAGTGGTCAGCCGCCAAAATCACATATTCAAAGAAAACGGAACAAACAGTCGAGATAGGGTATGCAATGTGGGCTATTCTTGAAAACCGGCCAATGAGATGAGTCCAAATCCCAGCACTTAGACCGGAAGACCCTGAAAGGATTGCCAACTATGGATTTTAAAACCATGAGGATGAAAAAGTAGGTGCGGTGTAATTGAGTACTCACGAAAGCCACCGCGCCCGACAAGCAATTGGAGTTACTGAGATATAAAATACGCCAAGCAAAGAAGAGATGGGTTGTTGTACTGACTAGAGGAGCCTATTAGAAAGTGCATGAGTTGATAATTAGTAACGACCCACTTATGGCACCCAGAATAGGAACGCTGAACCAGAGCCAGCCAATTTCATCTAGGTCAGCAATATTGCCAAATTGCGAAGCAAGGTTGCGATATGCGTCACGAGTCGATAGAACAGTTTGAAGGAGTTCAAGTCCATATATGCTTGACACTACTTTTTTTGTGCTGGTACTATCTCCTGGGAAAGCGAGATAGTATATATCTGAACATTCTATTAGTGACGAAGACCAAGGGAGTGAAACATGTTACTTGAACGTACAGGACTGCATGGTCAAGATTCCGAACAACCCCCAGTTGAAGCAGTGTCCAAGAACCTGAGGCGAAAATCAATGGGATTCCTCATTTCTTGCCCAATATGGACATACTATTGGACCAGTCCTGTGAAGAAAATTTAAACCCCCGGGTGGAAAACATTAGCATGGAGTCCTTACAGTTGAGCGATGTTTGAGGGAATGGTGCCATTCATGGTGTGAGGTGTGAGGGGAAGATCAACATTCAGTGTTAAGGAAAGAGTTGTGAAAGAGCCTGAGAAAGAACCCTGTAAATAACCGCCAGATAATCATCATGATATGGTATCCCCATGAGGTTCAGGGGCTGTGCCTTCCGTTGTCAAGAAGTTTTTTCCGCAAAGAGATTCTGCTGCAAATATAGCAAGTACGCAGCATCTGCCTGCACGACCCTCATATATTAAGGTCAATGGTGAGGCCTTGAGGTTCTAGTAACCCGGTTAATCGATGTCATTTTGGAGGATCTGATTTGCCAGTCCCTGTTACAAGGGAAACCGTTCAAGTCGGAGCCGTGTTT
>JASFDG010000080.1:47259-58244 GCA_036937095.1 Phaeolepiota aurea
ATAAAAGGCCCAACGCAAGGCTTGAATCACCTCACAGTCAACTTGTTTACTGCCTTTGTCTGCATATCCAACTCACCCTCAATACTGCAATGTCTTCCATCCCAAACGGTGTCTACGCTATCAGCTCTGGTCCAAGGAGCGAGCAGCTTGCCACTCAACGAGGCCCGGAAGTGTCCGTTCTCCCTCCCACCGGCAACCCAGGCGAGCAAGAGGTTTGTTATCTTCCTCGCTGTTGCAGTCATCGTTTGCAAAGCCCATGACACTCACATCTGCATGTACAGTGGATTATCGAAAATTTGTCCAACAGCAATGTGACCATCAGAAATCTGCGCTCTAACCAATATATGGGGTACCAGGGCGACCCCGAGGTCAACAAGATCGTCGTGGCTAGTAGCCAGCCGCGCGAATGGCGCCTGCAGCAATCCTCTTACCCGTTCACATTCTAGTAGGCGCCTACCCCCCCCCCTCTCTCCTGCTGAGCTATGTCGGTGCAGGACTAACAACCGGTTTTTATCCTCTAGCGTCGTGGTCCCAGGCGGCCCAGTCGACGGCCAAGAGCTCACGCTTGATCTCTCGCTCTTGCGCATCTTCCCTCCTAGGGTATGTACTGTTGCTCTCCAGCCCCGGTATTTGACGTGACGAACACCCTGGCTGATGATCACCGTATAGGTCGCTCTGCGCCCCCTCAGGGACACAGACACGCAGCAGGCATGGCGCTTCCAGTTCCACGAGTGAGCGGGCGGGTGCATGCGCCGCTCGCGCGCGGGTGAAGGGGGGGAGTAAAGACGTGCGCTGGCCAGATCGATGATGACCGCGCGCGTCCCCCCGCCAATTTCGGGAGGCGCATCATCCGTCTCTTCTCCTCCTCCCCCTCGGACACTGTGCTGGCTAGATACGCTTCCTTCTTACTGATGCTCGCTTTACAATACCAAAACACACAAAAAAAAAGAAAGAATGTTGTTACTGTTATATCTGAAATCAAACTTTTTTTGTTTTTCTGCTCAGAAAATGGTGCCAGCGTTCTCCCTACCTGGCTTGGTATAAGTTTCTATAAATAGTCCCCTCAGGGTACACCTACTAGCGCCTACGTGCTCCAACATGTATAAACACGATTTGTCCCATGGCCCAGCGCATGTCACGAAATATTTACCATATCAAAATCAAAATTAGGCTATGGAAAAATTATATCAATCCGCGATGTAATGGCAATTAAAAGAACACCCCAAGTGAATCTATAATTCTATTAAGATTGAAATGGACAATAAGGGAAGCTGGTCATAACAACAACCAACTTGAACAACAGCAGCAGCAGCAAAGGGCAGTGGAGGGGGTTTGTGTGTCAAATATATGTAATGCATGTGTGGTAGGATAATCGGCTAATTTACTATTGAGGAACACACGGGATACAAAAAAGTGGGTTGGGTAGATCTATACAAACAACAGAAGAACCTCTTGTGAACCGAAAGAGTAGAGAAAAAATAAGGAGGGAGAAGAGGAGGTACAGGTCAAAGATGATACAACAACAACAGTGAAAAGGAAGAGGGAGAAGGAAAAAAAAAACATCTTCCCTCGAAAAATCCCCACGCGGTTAATATAAGCAATAACGAAAAGCGAAAAAAAAAAGAAAAATACGGCACAATCTCCAGCCCTTTAGCACTCCCCAAAAAAAGGGGGAGGGGGGGGGGGGGGGGGGATTGAAGGCGCATGACTATACCTGCGCTCTATAGACGCTCGACTATGCGTGCATGCACGGGCAATACTGCCTGGGGTGATCAGCGTGATGGGTAATGTGATAGGCGTCCACATGTTTGATGATAATGATGCTGATGATGATGTTCGAGCGCCCGAGGTGGCGATGCCGGGTGATAAGCAATAATAGTGCGGGATGATAGCATGATAATGATAGCGAGGGGGCGGTGATAGCGAGGAAGTGATGGGGCGGTATCACAATCGCAGCGGTGAATCTGTGCCGTGGAGCGAATTCCGCTAGCGGTATGACTATAAAAGGTGGAGTTGTGTAATGGGGGACAGAAAAAAAGGGTTGCAAGTGGGATCTGAGTAGAGGGAAAAAACATCAAGGGTAAGCAGGTACACCAAACGATATAAAAACCAACGCACAGCATAAACAGAGGACGACTCAAATAACCTCCTGTCGCACAATGTTGTCAATCCCGTCTTCGTCGAACAACCATCCGTCGTCTTCATCTTCATTCTCGTCCTCATCCTCATCCTCGTATCTATCAACGTCATGCTCGGGATGGTCAAAAGCACCGCCCTCACTACCCACCTCGCTCCCCCGCAAATAATCCCACCCCGCCCCAAACTCATCCCCACCCCCCCAAAACCCCGCACCCGCTATCTCCAGCGAAGACCGCCCGCTCTCAGACGCAGCACGCGACGGCACCTCAGCAAACGCGCAAGAGTGGTCATCCGACGACGCCACGCTTGAGCCAGCCGCATCACCAAGATGGATAGCGCCCACATCCATGCGGTCCCCAGCGTCCAAGTCTAGGTCCGCACCTCGGTCTAGCATCCACGGGTCGTCCCATAGGTCTGCGATCCGCGCCCTCCTCCGCGGATTGCGCACTAGGAGCCGAGTCACGATTCGCCGCGCACCCGCGCTGTTTATCAGCGTCGTGCCGCACAACTCCTCTGCTTCGGCTCCCCAGGCGTCCACACCACCCTGCTTCTGCTTCTGCTCTGCCTGCGGCACCAGATCTTTCTCGCCCCCATGCCCATGTCCAACATCGATAGAGCTGATCTCAGCCTCGCCTGCGCTCTCGTCGCCCGGCCACGTCCACTCGCCCTTGACGATGCGCATGAGCCACTGGCGCCGCTCAGCCGCACTGCGCCCACCGCCAGCATCCAGGCGTTCCCCACCAATCCTCCGCTGGTGCTGTTGCGGTTGGTTGACGCCCGCGGAGGGAACGCCCTCCCCAAACGGAAGCCCGCGCCCAACAATCGCATATAACACGACGCCACACGCCCACGCGTCCGTCTCGCGCGCATCATAGACGCCGCGCCATTCCTTCCCCTGCTCGCCCGATTCACTCGCGGCTGCCTTGACGACCCTCGTCCCGCCCATGACGAGCTCGGGAGCGGCGTACGCTTCGCTTCCACAGCGTGTGGAGAGCAGCTCGCCTGTGCCATCGGGTGCGATGTCGATGAACCGCGAGAGCCCGAAATCTGTGAGCTTGATAAGCGGGAGCGGTGGTGGAGGGAGGGGTGCTGCTAGTGGCTGTGAGACTGATGCGGATGGGTAGACTGGCGTGAGTTCTGATGCATCTTGCGCTGCGGTCGGTGAGATGGGCGAGGAGGGATACGAAGACATGGTGGACATGGTGGAGTATATTGAGGCGGATGGTGGTATCGATGAGAGCAGTTCTGAAAGTGGTGTTGTGAGGAGAATATCTAGAGTTGCACGACTCGTAAGTAGGGAGTTGGGAAGATGGCGGAAATGCCTTACTCTCCAGCTTGATGTCTCGATGGACTAGCCCTACACTATGCATCCATCCAACGGCCTTGCACAACTCACACCATATTCGCTGGAGCAGACGTTCGGCTGTAAACAGATAAGGATAAGAAATCACGTTGAACAAGAGAAAGTAGGTCGAAAACGCGCATATATTCAATGTGAAGAAAACTTACTCAATCCATTCCAAACCATGTCGCTATTCACAAGACCCAAAAGGTCGCCGCCAGGAAGGTAGGGAAGGACGAGGATATGGTGCGTGTGCGTCGAAAGGGAGGCCAAGAGTGGTGTGATATTAGGGTGTGCGATGTGCTATTGCATGTTGAATGTCAAGACAGGATGAAAAAAAAAAGGAACTCACTCGCAGCACTTCAACTTCCCTGACAAATCCGACACGCGTTCGTTCCTCGTCTTGACCAGTTCCACCCTGAACACGGCGCGGTGTCATTTTTACAGCGACAAGTCGGGAGTGCGCAGATAGTGATGCAGTAGAACTCGAGGACGAGGTGATTGGACCCTTAGTTTCCTCCAGACGTACAGACATGCGGGGTCGGATACCCGGGACACGCGCGCGGAATCTGCGCAGGGAAGCGTCCCGTGCCAAGGACTCGTTGAGACTGGGGTCCAAACCTGAAATAGGATCGAATTGGTCGATTGGATCATTCTTCAGGTGTCGGGTGTTTGACCCTGACGTAAAGACTAGTGAAGGGTTGCGAGTCAACGCTTGTGCCTCGACTACCTCCACACCGTCACCGACAGAAGCACTTTTTGCGTGCTTTGCCTTGAGCTTCAAGGATGGATTGCGGCTGGGCGTTAGTCTTTTTTTCAGGGAACCGTTCCTGGAGAGATTGCTCCCAGTGAGGCTGGCAGCACGACGGCGCATACCCTTGATACTACGCCTGGACACGAGGGCAAGGGGTTCAACGGAGAGGTCGTCGGCGAGCCATACTGCTGAAAAGGCACCCTGGCCGAGGGGACGAACGAGTTTGAGCTTTGTGGCAGACGGGCCATGCTGGTTGTCAGAAGAGGTGGGTGAAGGCAAGGGGGAGGACCAGGTCGAGGTAGAGGGCGACGACGAGATCAACAACCCGGGAAATGGATCAAGGCAGCCCGGATCCGGGTGTGAACGGGAGCTGGAGAGCGAGCGTGAGTGCGGAGTAAACGACTCGTGAGTTGGTTCGAGGTGGGAGATCGATTCACTGGGCTTGCGGTTCGCAGGGCGGGGTGTTGGCTCGTCGTCGCGGGTGATAAGCGAAATGGGTGGAGGTGGTGGTGGAGTGGGAAGCCTGTCAGTGTTCACAAGCGGGCCTGTGGCAGAGCTGGTAGACGAGGTAGACGAGGACGACAACGCGCGCACATGGTGGTGGGGCTCCGGGACATCCAAATCGAGAAAGACGGGCTGGCGAGGGGGCGGCGACGCGCCGTGTATAGAAGTGTAGCGTGAGGGGAAGATCCGGGAGGGGTGGATGGCAGCCTTGGGCTTTCGTGGCGATAGAGACGGGGCGGGCGGCGGAGACGGTGGGCGGACGGGTGTGGCAAAGAAATCTGTGGTCCTGGATTGTGGAGCAGGCGGTGCGGGGGACGAGAGGGCGGGCATGGGAGACGGGTCTACGGGACTCGGGGGACGAGTGCTAAAGGGAGACACGAAGAATGCTTGGGTCCTGGAACCGGGCGGCGAAGTGGATGACGTTGAGAAATCTGAAAAAGTAAGGGAGAGGGATGAAGATGATGAATCAGAAATCCATTCGATCGTGCTCTTCGTCGTCATCGATAAATCTGTAAACTGCGCTCGTGTGGAAGAAAAAACAACAAAGCTTCCTATGTTTTATCTCGCGCACGTGGCCTCGTTCACTCGTCCCTGATGCTAGCTTACAAATTAATCATAGCTATGTGCTGGTCTAATGTATACAAACTGCCACCGGCCTCCTGCATCGCCATATATATACTTGTAAAGGCAGAGCTTATATACTACCATCAGCCCAAGTCACCAGCCAGCCCAGCGCCCAACTTACCGGTTGACCAGTCGCACCCTCATGCACCGCAAACTCTCCTCCCTTTCCACTTGATCCAGTATCAGGTCGGATCCTATCACCGTTAAAAACTGCGCGTAAATTAGAAACGCCACACGCACTCGTATCCCATCGGCACCTCGCCTCTTCCATGATCCCGGATATTCCAGCGCGTCCCCGCTTCAGCGCTCATTGTAATCGCCTTCTGGTGTGCCGGCGCCCCGTTGAACGACACAAACCGCTTTGTCATCGCATTCTTGAGCGTCCAGTCTCCCCCAGTCATTTTCCGCACCACCCACTGCGTGAGATATCTGTGAGCGAACGGCTTTAGGACCACAGCCCCTGACGCCGACCCACCTGTTGGTCCTTCGCCCCCCCAGAATCAGGTACAATCTCCACACTGTCATCGTGCGCACTCGCTGTCCAGAACGTCCGTTCGGATATTGGGCCGAGGTTCGACGAGCTCATGATCATATACACTGCAGGCGCGAGGCAAGACATTGTGCAAGGCATCATTTAGTCTGGGAACGCTGCTTCTTTTTAACTTATACTCGAAGACATTCCACCGATAATAACGTCTGTCGGCTGGTCCGTGCCTGCTTTCGCTGGTGCTGAGGACATGTAGTCCTGAATGTCATAATGCCAAAATTTTATCACGCTCTCATGCACATCACCTGATTTCTCAGGGGGCTGAAGCATGGATGTAATGAGTCCCTTTTTCGCCCTGTGCTCCTATGGCCATTCCCTTTTAACCACCCTTTCCCCGTCCTTCATCTGTCCTCATCATCGTCGTCATCGTCATCATCGTCATTGTCATCGTCGTCATCAAGCTCCTCGTCCTCCTCCTCCTCCTCCTCCTCCTCCTCCTCCTCCTCCTCCTCCTCCTCCTCCTCCTCATCAAACTCTCCGATACTATCTTCCTCATCGACATCTTCGACATCCTCATCGACATTTTCTTCGACATCCTCATCGTCATCCTCATCGTCCTCGTCATCCTCGTCATCCTCATCGTCCTCATCCTCATCATCCTCATCCTCATCCTCGTCGTCGTCGTCATCCTCCTCCTCCTCCTCTCCATTACTTGCTAAAGTCTCCCTCCCTGTCTTGGGCTCAATGACTTCCAAGAATGTCAAAAGGAGCTTGACGAGCTGTACGACCAATATCTAGCCTCTAACCATTTTACTGACTTATAGGGACTCACTAGGTGCGTATTGCGTTTCTTCACCTTCGTCGCCGATGTCTTCACAACTGCCCTGGCGATCACCTTCGCCGACTTTACTGCCTTCATTGGCCCCAGCAACTCCGTCAGCAACTCCTTAATCTCCTTCGTGCTACGCTCCGACCCATTGCGGCGCCACTTCCTGACCGCCCACGCGACGTGTGCCTGGAACTTGCGTGCGGCGATGTTCTTCCACAGTCCAAACAGCTGCCCGAACAGGAAGCGGAGCACAAAGTTGATGCAGTTGTTCGTCACCACGTTGTACTTCCCTGTGGCGAGCGCGGGGACCAGGAGTGGCTTGAACGCCTTGGGGGAGAACCCTTCCACGGGTTGCTCCGCCTCCGCGTCGTCCTCTGTCTCATAGACCTTCACGCTGCAGCGACCGCCGCCGCCCCTTCTTTTTTTCACTTTTCCCATTTCCCTGACCACGCCCATCGCTTTTTCACGAGGCCGTTAGCCGAACTTTTAGGGTCAACTATCAGATCGGCGCGTACCCATTCCTACTCTATCGCCATGCTTCACTTTGGTCCGCCAGATTGGGATCTTGATCGTGCGGTCGCCTCTCGCGAACGGGACGAGCGACACCGCGAGCGATTCGTCCTTGTTTTTGTACAGGTGATAGTACTGTTCCCCGACCATGACGCCCCAGTGTTGGACCAGGATGTATCGCTGGAGGTGAGCCGCATCGACCTCTTTGCGGAGGTTGTCGACAAAGCCCTCGGCATTCTTGAATTTGATGGGCTCTAGCACGATGTATATCCCCTCGTATTGGCTTTTCGCGGGCTTGGCTGCGTCATTCGTGCTGCCCTTCTTTTTCTTGCCAAACGCTCGATCAAACATCGATAAGAGGGGGTGTTAAAACAGAACTCGATATTTCAAGTCGCCCTTTGTGCCGCTTTATATATCAGTATCGAGGTTCGTACTTTGTGCGCTATCTTGATCGATATGGCTTATCATCAGGGTGTGAAAAAAAAAAAACAAGCGCTGCACTTCCAAGGAAGGGCACGGTTCAATTGAACAAAGAACAAAAAGCAAAAAAGGAGCAAGGGCGCCTGTTCTGCCACGATTGCACGCACTGATATGGGGGGCCCCTGCAAATCAATTGTTGGCCCCCCCTCCCCTTTTGCCTCTAAATTTGGATGGTTGCGAAGCGCCCTGCGTGTTTTACATGCCCTGTGCACGTTTCAGGCATGCGTATTCGGATCCTAGGGGGATTTGAATAGGGCATTCGACAGGTTGGAAAGGTCCCGGCTGCTGCTGCTGTGCTTCCAAGGTGTGAGGTAGCAGCATGCATATGCTTGCCGGCGAATCGCTGCAACCGGAGCTGAGTAACTTGACGACACGTTTCGCGGATGGCTGTCAGTCAGCCTGCAGCCCATAAACGGTGGCCCACCTGCTGGTGCTGGCCCTTCCCTAGAATTGGGTAGGGTCTGCACCGTCACGGTGTCATCGCGTGTACTCGCTGTCTATAACACCCGTTCAGATATCGGGCGCCGCGTCCTTTTGAACACTAGGCGACGTTCCATCAATAATCACGCCTGTCGAGTGGTCCATGTCAGCTTTCGCTGGTGCTGTTGTGTTGTCCTGTATCAATGCCAATTATGCAGATGTCACGCTGATGCTTCGGTGTGGCGATAATGCTAATCAACTCTCTTGTCGATGGTTTACCATGTTCATCAGGTATCCGTACTCCAGTCCGGGTGCAGTTTGCTCTGAGCACATACACCCACTTTAAAAAAAAGACCAGGATAGAAAGAGATGGTATATTGAAAGATGGTCATTACGTTTGAAACCCGTCTTCCCAGATTCACTAATTCTTGTCCTCATCCTTGTCCTTGTTCCCGTCCTTGCCTTTGTCCTTGTCCTCGCCCTCGCCCACATCCTCGCCCTCGCCCTCACCCTCACCCTCATCCTCATCGCCCACCTTACCCAGCATTGTTTCATCAAACTGGAACTCCTCGTCAACCTCTTGTCCTTCCTCTGTATCCTCTGTATCCCCTTCCACCTTGGGCCCATCGATGTCCAAGAATGCCAGAAGGAGCTTGACAAACTACACAATCCATAATTAGCCCCCAATCATATCAACAAGTGACTGACACTCACAGGATGGGTATCATGTTCCCTCATCTCCTCCGCAACCGCCTCGAAACTCTCCTTCATCTTCGCAGCCGACGTCTTCACAATCGCCCTCGTGATCGCCTGCGTCGACTTCACCGCCTTCATCGGCCCCAGCAACGCTATCAGCTTCCCCGCGATCTCCTTCGGACTGCGCTTCGACCCATTGCGGCACCACTTCTCAACCACCCACGCGACGTGCGTCCGGAACTCGCGCGAGATCAGACCCCACTGCAGCCCAAAGAGCTGCCCGAGGAAGAAGCGGAGCACGAAGATGATGCAGTTGTTTGCCACCACATTGTACTTGCCGGTGACGAGCGCGGGGAGGAGGAGCGGCTTGAATGCCTTGGAGGAGAACTTGGGCACGGGGTTCTCCGCCTCGGCCTCTTCGTCTGTTTCGTAGACCTTTATGCTGCCGTCGTCGCCTTTCAGGTTGCCCATTTCCTTGATCACACCCATCGCTTTTTTTTTTTGAGGAGGGGGCTGTTAGCCGGACTTTTAGGTGCGCTAGGCGATCGACACGTACCCATTCCCACTCTATCTTCATGCTTGACTTTCGTCCGCCACATAGGGATCTTGATCGTGCGGTCATCTTTTGAGAACGGGACCAGTGAAACGGCGAGCGACTGGTCCTTGTTTTTGTGCAGGTGGTAGTATTTCTCCCCGACCATGATGCCCCAATGTTGGACCAGGATGTACCTCTGGAGCTCGGCGGCATTGACCTCTTTACGGAGATTGTCGACAAAGCCCTCGGCATCCTTGAACTTGATGGGCTCTAGGACGATGTATATCCCCTCGTATGAGATTTTCGCGGGCTTGGCTGCGTCGCTCTGGCGGTTCAGATAGACTGTGGTTCGGCTTAACATAGTGCTGGAAGGTAGGTCAGGACTGACGAGAATGAATATATTCGAAGTATATGTTCTCACAGGTGGATCGGCTGCTTTTCGGCGGTTCCTTGACCCTCCGCGCTATTATCTTCTGGTGCAGGTTCCTCAACGATGGTCTTGGTCTCTTCCACAACGCTGCCATTACTATTAGGAGTACTCAAGATTGAAGTCATTGTCATTTGCGTCAATTTGGTACTGATGGGGCTGGCATTCATGTCAGCTGAGTTCATTAAGCAGGAGCGTACGGGGGACCAACAAATTGAATTTCTTCTGACCCTCGTCTGTAGCATCGGATCCGTTATTTGAAGTGATGGATAGCCCTGAGATTGTGGGCAGGCCAAGCGTCGGTGAGCGCTTCATGAGGTTGCGTCCCATACCAAACCTAAGATGGGGTATGCGTCGGCGACGGCGTGGCCCCAAACCAATTCCACGCACTTTGCAAGACCTCCCAAACCTTCATCAGCGGCCGATGGGGCTTGGGCGTCATCAGGTGTTGCTGCAGGCGTCGCCGTGGCGCCTGCATCCGTGTTGCTCTTCTTGCCAAACTTCCGGTTGAACATGTCAGGTGTAGCAGCTGAAGGAGCGGGGTTAAACCAGAAGTCGGATTCGTTCTCGTGCTTTATATCAGCCTCGAGGTCGTTGAGCGTCCATATGCCATATTAGTTCCGTTCTATCTTAATCGATATGTTATCAGGGTGTGAAAAAGTGCTGGCATGGTTTAATCGAACAAAGTCGAGACAATTATAGGCAATAGCAGAGCCGAATCCGGGGAACTTCAGCACGGCGATCATGGGTATTCAGGGAAAGCAGGATTTTCAAAGCTGGGGGGGGGTGGGGGGGCGGGCAAAGGGCGCTTATTCCTCTTGATTGCGCGGTCTGGTATGACCTGAAGTCAATTGTGAAATGTTGCCTTGGCTGTAAGGAGATTGTAAAAGCATGTTTCCAGGTCGTCGGATTGACTTGCGCGCACGTTTAAAGCATGGGTATCCCAAATCCCAGTAGATCTGAATAGGAACGCAAGAATACAAGAAGGCACCCCACACCCACCTGGGTATATTGACAGGCTGAATGGAAGTCACATTTAAATTTAAAAGGTTGAACGCCGAGCGCTTTTGGTAGATTCGATTTCCGCGCTTCATGATGCAAGGCAGCAACGTGACCAACGCCAGGAACAGTGTGCAATTCAGGGAGGCGTAAAGTCAAGTTAAACTTAAAAGCGTCCATGTTCAGCTTTAAATCGTCACGTGGGCCAAGACAGAAACATACAGTAGCACATACAAATC
>JASFDG010000081.1:0-59608 GCA_036937095.1 Phaeolepiota aurea
TGAACATCTACCATGGATCAGGACTCGATAGCTTCAGATTTCCTGCAAGGGAACACTATTAGAGATTTCTTTTGGAAAGGGGGTGCAATCGGTGCTTGGGTAGATACCCAAGGGATGTGGGTGATGAAAAGGTAGAGCATAGCACTCGAGATTCATTGGTTACATAACACTCGAGTATTGATGCTTTGTATTAGGGTCACCACGAATATGGCAGTCCTGAAAGAACTGGAAAAGGAAGACATGGGGAAGGACCCCTGCTTGCTAAAAAAGATTCAGGATCAAGGGGTGGTGTGTGCATTGAGTGTTAGTGTCTCGAAGCCATATTGAACAAGTGCAACACAGATCGATCCAATGCTCCTCGAGCTGAGGACCAGTCCCCCCAAATCCAGAGACAATCAACACATGAACTCTGATGGTGTCAACTGTGGCATCACAGAGGATCAACATCTTGAGGATGACATGACATCCTGGACCGAGGAGGGCAGAGACCAAGGATATGCACAGCTTTCCTGGTACGTACACCTCTATAGCAATATTCCTTTGGAACTAAACACTGTACAGGGACGTGAATGCAGTTGAAGCAGGCATGGCAAATGTCATGTTTATGCCGAGTTCCAGGCATAAACGTAGCTCACCAGAACCGTGGTAAGTGGCCATCACCATCTATCTGAATGTACCTGAACAAGGTTACTTCCCAGGGAGCCATACGACGAAGTGCCGATAATGAGGGTGCAAGAAAAGCACCCCCAACTTGTAACGAGGCCAATCGAGGACATGCAAATCGATTGGTCGTATGGCAAGCCAGCGGAGGAGGAGGAATAGGGGAGGGACCAAGGCACTATCGATGGCCATTACGGATATTGCTGTATTTATATTCAGTCACATCAATAATTGCCAGATTAGGCCGACGCAGCATACAAACTCACGCCTGTGGTGATGACCACTCTATCGATGGCAATTAAATATTAAAAGCTTATTAAACACTAGCAACGGTGAGGTAATTTCAAAGGAACAAAGGACAGAAGGGCTGCAGATGCGATTAAAGCCGAAAGGGGCGGTGCATACGATATGATCAAGCCAACGCAAAGCCCAAGAGTTAGAGCTGCAGTAAGCCAGTCATGGTGCTGGTATGATTGTTGTGAGTTCTTGTGATATAGAATACGTTTCAATTTCAATTGCTTTGGCTTACCGGCGAACAGGTCCCCGACTGGGGGAACGTTTGCACTGACAGGAGCTAGAACTTATGACTGCACCACCAAACTGCTTATGTCATCAAGCCCAAGCTTGCACAGTTAGTATCACGACAATCTTCATACTGTATTCTGCCAGATGTACACCACGAATGAAGCACAAAGGCGGGGTTATAGGTCGCTGAGACTACTGTTTTATTGGCAGATAGGTGCGAACTTGGCTTCGTTGACAACGCTGAATGAAAATGACCATCCAGACGTCCAGTCTTGAGCTTGGCCATGCGCACTGTTGGTAGGTCCGCGAAGAGACGAGAGTTATATATCTCTTAAGAGTGTCCTTATGTGAATTTTAAGCCATCCAGAAGTGTCAGCAAGTCACATTATAACATGTAGTCCAGAACCAGGACATACTCCGAGTCCGTACCTATGCCAGTGGTCACTGTCTTGGTTTGCCTTGCGGAATTTGTAGCCCCACCATATCTGCCCTGCGCTGGTCACCTGTGTCATTCTTGCAAGCCGAGTAAAGCTCGCAGGATATATATTTTCAGGCCACGTCACAACTTTCTCCACTGACTGGACTACTTGGCCTTCTTCGAACACTCGAGGCAATCAGCTACAGCCACGAATACCCGTGGTACTCCCGTGGTTTGCAGCGCTCAAATTGTATCTTGCCAGCGATGCATAAAAGCCCATGGGCCAAGTCGGTCCGTCAAAAACTCTCATTCTATCCGATTCCGCCACCTTTGAAATCTGTTGATACTCCATACCTCACGAATTGCCTATACATGCTCGTCAGGCTCAGTCTCTTCCTGTGGCTTGTTTTGCCAGCCGTTAGCCAGCTTCTGTCCTACATCTTACATGAGAAACGCTCGCAGCTCCCAGCTGGTTGGTCGCACGTTCGTAGGGCCAATGGGAGCTTGGCGATGCCTTTAAGGTTTGGCTTGACGCAGAATAACTTGGAAGGCCTGGATAAGATGCTATACGATGTGTCCGACCCAAAGTCTCCTAATTACGGAAAATATTGGTCGTCTGCCAAGATTGCGACAACCTTCGCTCCCAGTCAGGAAACCATCGACGTTGTTACGGGATGGTTAACCAGTTCCGGATTTCCCTCGCATAGGCTCAAACTTTCTCCAGCGAAATCTTGGATTGAAATCAATGCGACGGTTCAAGAAGCAGAAACGCTGTTGAAGACTGAATACAGCTTTTATAGCCATGGTACTGGGAAATCCCACCTTGGTTAGTGGCGCTCTCTAAGACCATGTCGTCGCCTCTCTAAATAAGGAATGCCTTTGACAGCCTGCACCGAATATCATATTCCTGCTGCCGTTTCTCGCCACATAGATCTCGTGACGCCTTCAATTCATTTTGATTCTGTCATTCGGAGTGACAAGGTCGCTCCACCAGCCCACAAAGTTGGACAACCAAGCTCAGGGACATCACCAAAGACGGACGGGAAGGTCATGCAGCTATCGACCGACCTGGAAAACTGCGATGTTCAAGTAACCCCCGATTGCCTCCGCGCGCTGTATGATTTCTCGTACAAGGCTGTGGCCACCGAGAATAATACGTTCGCCATTGGTCAGTCGCACTCTCGTTTGGCACTAGGTCCCATTTAAAATGTTCTCCCCGTAGTTGAATATACTCCCCAAGCATACGTTCAATCGGATCTCAACCTGTTTGCTTCCAGTTTCTCGCCAAGTTTGATCGGAAAGTCCCCGAAGCTGGTTTCTATTGATGGAGGTCCGCTGTTCCTAATTTATTTCGGTGACGTGTTTCATCAGAAATAGGTTACGTGCAGACCGAGGAAGTTGGTTTCAATTATAACGGAGAAGCGAATCTCGATCTCCAGTATGCGATGAGTCTTGTTAACCTCAACGGCTCGAACCAGGACGTGACATTGTATCAAGTGGGAGATCTACCGCAAGGCATGAAGGCAGGATCCCTTGAGATACCTGTCTGATACCTAATCTACTGTCCAGGAGCCTCGTTCAATAACCTTCTGGATGCTTTAGACGGACTTACTGTACATTTGAGAATGGGGATGACCCCTTCGAAGATGGCATCTATCCCGATGATTATGCCAATGGATATCACGGTTTGTTCCCCAATTCATCCGCAAAGGAGGCCCTCCTCTCAGCATTACCGCCACCCACAGATCCTACTGATTGTGGCATTGCGGAGCCTGCAAATGTGATTTCAACATCTTATGGATACAACGAAGCCGACCTCTCCCCATTCTATACGGCCCGGCAGTGCTATGAGTAAGTTGCGCTTATAGGCCATTGTTTTTTTATTTAAGTTCTGTCCAGGTATGGGAAACTTGGTTTGATGGGCGTTACAGTAATTTTCGCTTCTGGAGACAATGGGGTTGCGGGTAAGGACATAGCAGTGAACGTGAACGTGACAGACCTCCTAAAATTACAACAGGAGAAGGTGGCAATTGCCTTGGATCAGGTCCGTCTGCGCTACCTAAATGTCAGGGAATGATGCTGATCGAAGCTTTAAACCTAAAGGGCTAGGCAGCGACAACACGTCGACGTTTAACCCAGGTTAGAAACGTGGTGAGCTAGAATGCAGTCACTAACACTTTTCAAAGGTTTCCCCTCGACCTGTCCCTTTGTGACCTCCGTCGGCGCAACGCAGATCAACCCTGGTTCGAGTGTGAATGATCCAGAAAGTGCATGTCAACAGGTCATCCATAGTGGGGGAGGATTCAGTAACCACTTTGCCTTGCCCGAATATCAAAAGGCAGCCATTGGAACGTATCTTTCCCAACACTCGCCTGAAGTTCCTGCCCACCTTTGGAATTCTACAGGCGCTGTATGCCCTTCTTAACTTCATCAATCACTAAACACTAAGAGTTTGACTTAGAGCCGCGCATTTCCCGACATTTCTGCAAACGGGTACGTATTATTACATGCAAACGTGACATTGATTGTTCTAATTCAAGAAAAAGTGCGAACTATATCATCTCGGTGAGCCCCCATCCTATGCCCGCCTAGTGTTATTGATTTGGTACCTCAGGTGAATGGGCAATATTCCCGTGTCTACGGCACATCCGCTGCGACGCCCGTGATAGGCGCTATGTTAACAATGATAAATGATGCACGTATCGCCATTGGCAAAAATCCGATCGGATTCATAAACCCGGCCGTAAGCAACCAAGGCCTCGATTTATATCGCCTTCATTCATCTCTAAATAGATATACTCCGAAGCTTTCTCCTCTTCGTTCAATGACATACTGTCTGGTCAGAATGAAGGGTGTGGTACTCCCGGGTTCACTGCTGTTCCAGGGTGGGATCCAGTTACTGGCCTTGGTACTCCCTCTTTTCAAAAGCTGTTGTCCACCTGGCTTTCACTATAGCGACCCCACGCCCCACATAGATTTCGCAGGCACATTGGTATTTGCCGTAAATGTCCATGATAGAAAATCCATTGGAGATAGATGTTTATCGGGACGATCACCACACCCGTGTTGGAAAATGCAGATTAGCTAACTCTCATTGGTACAAAGAGACACTCCTCAGCCACATCAAAGATTGCACACGGTTTTTGACAGCGACACTGGCCATCAACGGTCAGTTCAAGGGTTGTGTTGTCGGGCCCCAATTGGGCCACTTTCAAATCAGAACTTGCCCAGATGGTTTATACTATCTGCCTAGGCCTCATGTTCTATGTTCCAACTGTGACTTGGCAAGTTGAAATGAATGCGAGCCAAGCGGCAGGCATAATCGCCGTGACTTTGATTCTCCTTATGTAACAGGTCCCACTGATGACATTGATCATGACAATCGCTACATTGCGCCTCATGCTTCGCAACGGCCCTGAACATCATAAACCCATTGGCGCCCGTTTCAGTGATATAAAAGGTGCAATTTGAGCAAGAGTTTGACACTATCCTCTAGACATTGCGATCCGCCCTCGAAATCTTCTTTCTCGCGGATCCTCTGCAAAATTCAAATGGGCTGGTTTCAAGTTTTCCAAGACGGACCTGAATATGAAGCTCGGCGGGCGAAAGGCAGGTTCAGCCCCCCCAACATTTCGATCAAAAATTTGCACAAAGCAGTTCCACCCCACCTCTTCAAAAAGTCGACCGCGAAAAGCCTCTTTTACATTGCTCGGCATTTGGTGATCACAGTCGCATTCTATGAACTCGCGGTAAGGATAGATCCGGTACTATCTATGCTTGATGGGAGCGACAGGCTCGCATATCCTGTTCGTAACATTCTTCGCCCCTGCTTGTGGCTCCTCTACTGGGGATGGCAGGGATTCGCGTTCGCTGGCATTTGGTGTTTAGGTGAATCTGTCGCAGGTGATGCGAAGAAAATCAGAGGCTAATCATTTTCCTTTCAGGACATGAAGTGAGCTTAAACAACTTGGGGGTGAACCTACTTTATTTAGAGAATCTGGCTTCACCAGGCTGGCCACGGTGCATTGTCCTCGTTCCCAATCGTCAATGCATTCCTCGGAATCGTTCTACATACCTTCGTCCTAACGCCTTATTATTCTTGGCGCGTAACCCATGGAACACATCACGTTGGTCCCTTCCCCATTTTTGCGGGTCTGGCGCCTTACCAATTTCCCACAGAAAGGGACCAATCACTTAGAAAGAGATGAAACTTACCTTCCACCTACGCGTAAAGACTTCAAACTACCCGATGGTATGATTGCTGTACGGATGGACTATGCTGAAGTCCTGGAGGAGACGCCAGCTTTCACACTTTTCAAACTGTTTGTCCGACAATTTTTGTGTGTTTTTTTCCCAACAAGATAATCGTTTTGACACTGATGATATCTTACCAGTGGATTCCAACTGTATTTAATGTGCGTCATATGGCGCTGCTCTGTGCTCAAAATGTGACTCTTTCTGCAGCCATAATCGCAAGGGAAACCGTAAGTATCCTCCTGGCACAAGTGTACGCAAATTTCTATCGCTCGAGATTGATCTCCCCTAACCATAATTTTCATAGCACTTTTTGCCTTCCTCGATGTTGTTTAAGCCTAAGCACCGTATGTTTGAGGCCGCCGTTCAATGCTAGATTGACAGTTCAGGCTTTGTAGGAAATGGCATCATTCTGTCCAATTTTGCCATTGCATCTATGCTTGGCCTTCTTGCAACGTATGCCTCTCGAACGTCTTGGTCATCCCTCTGGGCACATTATCTCCTTCCTTGGCTGGTGCGTGACTTACTTGATGTGCGAACTCAATCCATCCTGATGGATTCCACAGTTTGCACATAATTGGTACCTCATTCAATAATACCCCCGACTGATTGATCTAACCTGACCCCAGGATTGTCATGTTCACCTATCTACAACATAGCGACCCTACAATCCCTTATTACCGCAAGGTGATCCCACGCTCCTCACTTGCTGTGTTCCCACCCACTTACCAGTCAATGCCCCACTAGGATCAGTGGACGTTTGCGCGCGGAGCGCTCGCAACCGTGGATCGGCCGCTGTTCGGGTGGGTCGGACGTTTCTTCTTGCACAACGTACGTCCCCCTTTCCCAAACATGATTTTTTTCTCATGGACCACGAAAACAAATATAGATCAGCACCGATCACCTCGCTCACCATTTTTTTGCCAGCGTCCCATTCTGTGCGCATCACATATCAATGTTTGAGAAGTTGCTGACATGAGAGCTGCCCGTTAGATAATCTTCCACAAATCACTGAGGCTATTAAACCTATACTCGGCGACTGCTATAATTATGATTCCACAGTGAGTTTCATAACTGTGTGCGGTACGTTCACCTTTTTGAACGCACCATACTATAGCCCGTATTACACGCGCTCTGGCGTTCTTTCACACAGTGCACCTTTATTGAAGACGAAGGTGACATCGTTTTCTTCAAAAATCAGTACGGAGAATCAACCATGGAAATAGAAGGCGAGGAGATATAAGAAAATTCCTAGTAGTAACGCGTCGTATCTATCTATCATCTTGTTCTTAATCCTGCTTGTGGCCTCTCTAGCCTAGTCATCGTGATAGTAATCTCCAGTAATTCTTTGATGGACCATGCCAAGATATCTGGTTCTGTGCCACGGTTGTCAGAACACTGTTGAAACTAGGTGTAGGCTCTCGGAAGATTCCGTTTCTGACATGGGTTAGGCCAGGCCCTACGCGGAGTTTTGTATTCATCGAATATCCTTTCCAGTTCGACGCCGTACGTAATATTCAAGTTCAACCACATCGAAGCGCCCCTTCCTACTTCCTTACCATTCAAAATCAGGCAGAAAGTGTCAGGAACAATGACCTTTAAAGCTTGCCAGCCCTGTTATCCATGACTGCTAAAGCTAAAACGGCTAGTCTAGTTAGGTCTAGAGGCGGAAAGCTTCCTCAACATGTTGTTGTAGTGGTTGGAAGGCCATGGCTACCTTCAATCAGTCTCTATCCGCACTCTCCTCCTTGACCCTTTTCTTTGTCTCATCATACCTCTATATACAGACCCCTGTAAGATGGTATATACGAGCTCTATGGACCCTGGCATTGGGTTTCTAGCTCGGAGCCTATTCGCTGGTTGGCAACACGCGCCTTGCTTCCCCTAATCTCCGGCCGCGATCCGCAGACTTCTGCGCGGTTTCTCAACACAGATTCCCATCGAAGGGTGCGCGGGATAAGAGTGGGATCACATATAGAGCCGTCTTTTATTGGCCGGCCCATGTGGGTAGCCAAAAACCGCTTGATTGTTGCTACCATTGATACCTGGATCGAGCCTTTATATACCGGGGCACAGAGAGGCGTTATGCAGCATCTTCTCCGTCATTGGACCCTATAACAACCCCTAACGCGTACCTGCTACTAGCCGTATTCGAAATGGCATCACGACATCACACCTTGACGCCAAACACCCACAGCCGCGATGTGGAAAGAGATGCCATGCCTAAGACCCGCTCCAGGGCAACGCATGTATGGGTAGACCCAGCACTACTACCCAACCATGGCGACGTATCAGAAATGGCAGGCAACGCGCCCGACTATGTCAAGCAGCTCAATTACAATACATATATCGCGTATGGCGTTGGATGCGAGGGTTGCTTCGGACATGAAGTCGGGAAGGCGGTGAGGTTTGTGGAGGTCAATGTGGATCGCAAATATGAGCGGCATGGACAGCTGGAAGCGACGACTATCGCTGAGACCATCGTTACGAAACGTGCGTGAGATTGGTCACTACATCATCAATAGATTGTAACTTGAACCCACAGATATGCTGAACGGCGCGGGGATGTTACACGGTGGGTGCATGGCGTACCTTATTGATAAGTTCGTTTGACACAATCCAATCTCATGGTCACTTTTTGACTCACCGGGTCCCCAGTTGTTGCAGTACCCCGCTTGTGGTGCTTGGACTTGTACAAGGTGTCAATGGGGTTGGGGTTACGCAGACGATGAACGTAAACTTTCATGCACCAGCACCTCTGTAAGCGAAGCATTTCTTTAATTCCTATCCTTTAAAACCGTTCTGATGGAACGTTTGAAAGCGGCACACAACTTCAGATTATAAGCACAAGCGTTTCGATGGGAGGGCGAGTAATGTCATCACGATGCGAGGTTTGTTCCTTCCTCAGCCTAGCAGAAGGTATGGTATTAATGCCCAATAGGTTCTGAATAAAGCATCTGGTAAAATCATCGCCTCAGCATGCTTAAGTAAAATGCAGCCGATGATTTCGAAATTATGAAAACACCAACTTCCCTCATTTTGGGCTTGTGAGAAAAGATCCCCAGACTGTGTTGACAATTATCGAAGCGGGGTCGATGCCGAGGTGTAATGTGGGCCACGACCATGTCATATTATTGATGATGAGTGAGAGTCATCCTGCTAGGTCTGCTGAGATCAAGCATTATGATGGATGACTTGATGTTTTCTGATGGAGTCAGAAGTCTGCGATCTTTTTAGCTCCTCTGGCTCCTCGTGTTCTAACTATTACAGGAGCACCGCGGCCGATTCAACACGAGGCATTCAATATTCTCTACACCTGTCAATGTAAAATTTTCACATTAATTTTGGAGTCGGAGAAGCGTAAAATGCATGCAGACCTCAGGCTCAGCTTGAGTACCAGCTTGACTAGCATTCAATGGCAGAGGCACAACAGTGACATCGGCGTGGTTAAACGTTCTAAGGCCAATTCGCGTAATCCTCATACGAGATTTGCAATTAGGATCTGGGCATGCGATGTCCGCATCCGTTGTCATCCAGTCAAACGGATGTGTTGGTCTTTGCTTGGCCGCGAGTAGCGGTAGCACCGCAGCTCGATAAACCCACGATGGTTAGAACACGACAAGGTAAATCAGATAATGGTGCGATACCTAGTGAATAGATTGAGAATCCTTGTCCAGGGGGCAAATGGAGCATCTCTCCCTTTAAGATGAAGTGATCCCCTGTTTTAGCTCCACATAGAATGCGTTCCCCGGGTGGGCATAGTATCTCCACACGAAGGTCATACAGCTGGAAAGAGTCTTCCTGTTTGCCGCCGTCCATTTCCAGGCGAAATCGAACGAAAAGAGCTGATACGGTTAGCGCATTATTTCCAGTTATATATATCAATCAATAATGCCTGATTGCCGTTTGAAAATGAATGGATTCTCGATGCGTGTTCATAACTCAATCATCGACTCAATCTGAGCTTTCATGTTGTCAGATTGGAGGCCAGCCGTAATGTACGGTAACACGGAAGGGATTCAAGGACAGAAGGACAGACTCGATTATTGTAATTTTACTGTTATGATATAAATTACGTAATCAACCGCCAACTGGTAGCTTCAGCTTCATTTCAACGTTCAACGACCAACTTTCAAATCTTCACAGCACTACAACCTTAATTTATGTGGATCCATTATACTTGTACTGCATATTGTCCACACTTCGCCTCTTCACTCAGGTTTACGTCCAACAACGAATCACAAAGCCGTTGAAAGGAACCGCCGTTCCTGTAGGGACACAAGAACTGCTTTGGCTTGGGAAGTGCCCTGGGAAGTGGAATGTCTACCTGGATCTCGTTTAGGGTCTTTTAAGGCCGCTCGTTAAAGATTTTCACCTCGCTTTGCAGCGATGTTGCGGTGTTAAGTTGATGCAACCCCAAAATCTCACCGGCACACTACGGACCCATCGGAATTCAGGAAAGGGATCGATACCTCGCTTCAGATTGCTGCACGTATAAGAAGATAGAAAGTTTCAAACGAAAAGGCATCGCAGGTCTGGTTCTGGTTCTACACTTCTCTTTTGAGACAACCCCCATTCGTTAAACCTCACATTCATTTTGGTCATTGGCTATGTTCTCCGCCTCCATCGTCTTCTTGGCCGCTTTATCTTTGACTCATGCGTTCCGCAACCCCATCTATGTGATCCGCAACGCAGAGACGCCTTCCCTTGGATATGAAGGCCTTACCCCAGTCGGTCGCGCCAGAGCCGATGACTGTCTCCCCAACGTACTTGATTACACGCTTTACAGGCTCTCGAACTAACATGCTGTTGATTCAGGTCTTTGGCCCAAGCTCAAACTATAATATTGGGAAAATTATCTCGTGTACACCCAACGTGACCACTTCTGAATGCTACAGCGCGGTTGACACTGCTACGCCCCTCGCTCAGGCCCTAAACCTTGTTGTTGATACCACTTGGTCTGTGAAGTCCCCCTTTACAAGGCCTGCTTATTAACGAATACTGAAATGCAGTGAGAGGGAAGAATCGAATCGGACATCCGAGACTTGCGTTTCGGATGTAATTGCCCAATTCGCTGCCTCGAGCAATCAATCTGTCCTCATCGTCTGGGTATGTTATTTCCCTACAGGTATACTTTGTGATCTCTTAACTCCGTGGCAGGACAAGGAAGAAATGGATGGTCTGTTTGATAACTTTGATCTGGAAAATGACGAACCTGATTTCCCAGATGAATGGTGGGTCATTTCGGGGGGTGGTTCGTGCTTATAGCCTTACATCGAAATTATACAGGGCCGATATCATCTTCACCATTCGTAACAATCATTTCACCTCAATCACCAGCCAATCTTGCCCTGGAATCGATGGTACAGCTGACGGATCGAATGCCTTCAATCTCGGTGGCGGCTCACAGGCAAGCGCCGCTTTCCAGTCCAGTTCTGAGACGACATCTGCAGCCTCGAGTGATATCACGGCCCCACCCTCGCCGGCTTCTTCTATCGGCATTCCATCCAGCTCAATTCCAGCTAGCTCATCATCGGCCTCCATCTCCGTTGCTGCTTCCTCCATCTCCATCTCAGTCCCTACACCCTCCGTGTCTATCTCCGTTCCCGTCCCCTCTGTGTCCGTCACTATCCCCAGGAGAATGGAACACGCCAGGAGACGTCCCTTCCGGTTCGTTTAGATATGACTCGAAGTCTCCATGATGCGTACATAGAAGAAGTGTATACTCGCAGCACATCATGTTTTCTCAATTTCTACCATTTCTCGCTGTGCCATGCCTTGGTTCATGAACTCTGATGCGACTTTGTTCTTACTGGAAGACTTTGGTTGGGGCCGGCCCTTAAGCTTTAAGTGTGTCACCACCTACGTGTACGTTACTGATAGGAACTTGCAGTTTTGCTTTAAGCCCTTCCGGTAAAACGAACAGACCGAACCCGTATTCCTGGTAATACATCGTACACACCATCCGATATCTCTGCATTGGATTGCTAATTGGCGCTTAGAATGTCCAGTAATCCTTATCTAAGTCGTCTCATGTGCTCATCACCATCGTTCCCATGTCCATGTGCTTTCCGGTCTTCCTTTGAAAGCAGGCACCTCGAATAACCAGCATGTACCACTTCTCTTGATCATCCAAAAATTGTACATGATCGTCTCACAACCTTGTGCTAATGCAATTCCACAAAGTAGGGATGCCTTAATGCTCGCCATTCGCACGGACAACGTTATAACAGTCGCTTATCGGTCCCACAGAAGACCTCAATCATCATGATTATCTCCCATTACTGGTTGTCGGTTGGCGCCCTCTTTACGATCGTACAAGCTCCACAATTTACGGTTGGCTTGGCCAGTTCCAAGGTCCAACTCCCCGATCTTTATGAAGCCTCGGTTCTCGAGCTACAATCGGGGCTCGATGCAGGGCATTTCACCAGTGTCGATCTCGTAAAGGTATCTGCTTGTTCCCTCTACATTCACTCAAACATGTTGACGAGGATTTAGGCATACTTTGCTCGCATTGAGGAAGTAAATTTGCAGGGCCCAGCCCTCCGTGCCGTTCTTGAGCTGAATCCTTCAGCTTTGACCCAAGCTGCGGCTTTAGATAAGGAACGCAAGGCATCGGGCAAGCGAAGTGCGATGCATGGTATTCCGATTTTACTAAAGGCAGGTGTACAAGCCAATTTTCTGCTATCGGTAATATATTCACGCTCGTTACTAGGACAATATCGGGACTCTTGCCTCTGAGGGTAACTAAAAACATGTCTATAAAGTGACCGTGATAAGGCTAACGGGTTTTAGGTATGAACACTACAGCTGGATCGTTCAGTCTCCTTGGATCTGTGGTTCCGGACGATGCTGGCGTTGTAAAGCGCCTACGCACAGCTGGTGCAATAATCCTGGGTATGTAGCTTTGGACTTCTGGTCCCTGTAAAGTTTCACACAAGTTCTAGGGAAGGCAAATCTATCTGAGTTCGCACATTTCAGGGGTAGATTAGCCTCTGGTTGGTCAGGGCGTGGAGGGCAAGGGACCAATGCCTATTTTCCGAATGCGGATCCATGCGGATCGTCATCTGGCTCTGGAATTGCTGCCTCTATCGGTCTAGCTGCTGTCACTCTGGGAACTGAAACCGATGGCAGTATCACTTGCCCCGCTAGCAATAATAATCTTGCCGGCATAAAGCCTACCGTTGGTCTCACGTCTCGTGCGGGAGGTAATGTATTTTAGTCCTGGTGCCGCGGGAAATTTTGGTCTGATTATGCTCTCGTGGGTATGAAAGTGATTCCAATTTCTGTCCACCAAGACACAGTTGGCCCTATAACCCGCACTGTCACCGATGCAGCCATTGTTCTTGGGGTGATCGCAGGAATGGATTCAAATGACAACTTCACGCTAGCGCAACCGCGCCAAGTGCCTGACTTTACAAAAGCATTGAACAAGAACGCTTTGAAGGGGAAACGGATCGGCGTGCCGCGCCGTGTGTTCCTGGATGATAACTTTTCGGGAAATGACCCCTCAGTTGACATCGCCTTTGAAAACGCCCTCGTTACACTTAGAGGTCTGGGAGCTACCATTATTGACCCAGCTGATCTACCTTCTGCTGACGAGATCGCCGCTTCAAATAATGAAACACTCGTCCTGGATATTGACTTCAAGGTTCCAAGCCTTCGTCGTGTCCAATCATGATGACTGAGCCCAGTTTTGATAGGTTCAACTCAATCAGTACTATGAAGGTCTAGTCAAAAACCCATCAGGGGTTCGTAGCCTTGCAGACCTCATTGCGTTCAATGACAACAATAAGGCGTTAGAGGAACCGAAAAACTTTACGGATCAGTCTGAGTTCGTGAAAAACAGCTCTTCGCATCCACTTCAGGGGTTGCTAATACTTACGACAGCCTCATCGAATCTGAAGCTACCACGGGCTTTAATTCGACTTATTTCGATTCACTTGCGTTTAACATAGACCTTGGTGCTACTCGAGGGATTGATGCTGCGCTTCAGCAGAACAAACTCGACGCGTTGGTTCTTCCTGCTACTGGGTTTACCACTGTCCCTGCAGGTTTGATATAATGGCAACACGGGCGACATCACAAAACTCACTATACGTTCTTAGCAATCGCCGGCTATCCCATTGTCACTGGTCAGTATAACGCGCGTTTTCGTCTATTCATGTCTTATTCTTCCACAGTTCCACTTGGATTTTATCCCGACAACGTAACCATCGGACGCGCGGGTCCACTTACTGTTTATCCAGCTCCAGGCGTCCCATTCGGGCTGTCGTTCCTTGGGACTGCGTTCTCTGAGTTTGAGTTGATTGGGCTGGCGTTTGCGTATGAACAGAAGACGCAAACGAGATTGGCGAGGAAGGCATTCCCAGCAGCGATACCAAAGACCCAGCTCAAGGACGTCATTGGAAAGGATTAAGTAGTGTATAGATCTTTCTACAATCTGTACACATAGCAATTTACCAGCGCTGTTCTCTGCTGATAGCCCCGAACGTAGACACGGAGGGGCTTTCAGACCGAACCCAAATTCATTCGGGGGTACCCTAGGCATCTGTTTTATGTTAAGCCACCCCGCGCCCGATACGCCACGTTATCGACAGTGGGTACGCTCCCAAGCAGAGAATCAAGGTTGGCCTGAGAAGGGAAGCCATATACCTCTCACTCACTCGACGGAAGTCGTCTTGGTAGCGAATGCTGTTTGTTGAAAGGGGGCGGATACTTGATCCCAACTTGAATAGTTGATGAGAAGTGAGGATTAGTGATACACTCAAAAAGGGTAACATCGGATTCATTCTGGGAAACAAGCACGCTGGCTTCGCACTCAGACGATAAAGCATATGGGCAAAAAGGCTTGTCACGCCGATTTTCTCGGAACAACAATAACCTCAACTCTTGGCACTCTCGTGAAAAAACATACATGTTTAATTTGGGATGGTTTCAAACAAGGATTGGCATTCTTCTGCGTAGGCGGCGCACCTCAGGGCCCGAGCCTCGTGTCGAAGTTTGCTTAGCCAGTGGATGTTGCCGAATATGATCCAAAATCTAAGGGCACAGCCTCGAGGAAACGACCATGGACATCGGTTAAGTGTTAAATCCGCTATAACACCGTTTTCCGTAGACCGTTCCCATGTTTCGCGAACGGCATGTCTTCGTTTATCCTGCGCTGATGACATCGTCCGCGGCAAATACTGCAATGTTCCTCCCATTTAAGGTTAACCTCTGCTGCAAGTTATCATCTGAGCATATGTAAGATCAGAAATTACATCGATTTCTTCGCGCTACACACCAGTACCACCCTTGAGATACATGTGCTCTTGTCAGATCCTCGGGCACAAGCCAATGGCCAGGAAGGTTGTCGAGCCTTGGCTGAGGCCTACAATTCCTAGGGTATGAGCAGAGTCTATAAAGGTGGCCCGTTGGTTGAGGGGAGAAGCAACAAACCATCTCGCTCTACATTCTTGGAACATGATCTCTCCACTTCGCAGTCTTCTCACTCCCATCATTCTCGCGCTCAGCGTTTCTGCCGTCCGTCAGAGTCTCTATATCATCGCCGAGGCAGAGACACCATCTTTAGGTCTCGATGGCCTTACGCCAATTGGCTTGAAGCGAGCCACGGAATGTATCCCCAATGTAAAAGAGCCCCTCCGCTCATCCATAATATTCGCCATACTGAGCTTTCGTCTCTAACAGGTGTTTTGTAACCTTGGGATTGGCAAAATCATTGCTTGCACGCCTGATCCAACAACAGGCGCATGTTTTGCTGCGGTCGCAACAGTGACGCCGCTCGCGAACGCGCTTAATCTGACCGTTGACATATCATGGTTAGTAAATAGGTTTCTGGTTACAAATTTACTATATTTACTTTCACCACCGCGATAGTGGTACCGATGAGGAGGCGGATGATGATTGTGTGACCAACTTGATCGATGATTTTGCAGCCAACAGCACAAGAGCAATTCTTACAATCTGGGTTAGTCACCTCAGGTATCTCACATAAAATTAAGGGACTTACAACAGGTTTGAAGGATTCCGCTGACCAAGACACATTTTTCGAGAATATTGGCATTGAATTGCCTGAGGGACCTGACGATGCCGACGCAGACCCAACAATCCAGTGAGTTCATCCCACGAAGGAGTACCAATGGTGTGATGATAACCACATATTATCAGCAACGACATTATCAACACCATTCGCAACGAAGTTTTCATTGGCCAGTCTTCTCAGAACTGCGCCGATATTGATGGGCAAGCGCCGGGAACGGGAATCTTCGCTAAACATGCCCCTACCAGGCGCAGCACCCGAAAGAGGTCCAATGCGACGAAAAAGCGTAATGCATTCAAGATCAGAGGCTCAGCTCGTGCAAATTGAATGTAGTCCAAAGAGCATAATCATTGAATCCTGTTTCCCGATTAGTATCATGATAAAAAATGACGTCTGTTACTGTACTTTAAATCGCCCGCAGCGTATGGCATGACGTACAAGCTTAAATCCAGTGCTGCAACGGTTCTGCGTTTTCATTCGTGACGGTCGACCTGGCAGGCTGTCGTCAGGGTTCCTCAAATGTAACTGCGCGACGACTCACGATCCGCCCTTTCCGTTGGTTAAGAAACTACAAAAACGTCGGATGGTCATATGTCGCAAAGATCGACGAGAAGGGCCACGAGTGCTACTTAAGCCTTCCTTTCCAAACGCCGCTGAAGCTGGTGCAGACCACAACTTGAGCGTTGCCTGAAGATAGAAGGGTTCAATTGTTGATGGAGGCCTGGGGGACAACATACATGCACAACTTGGCCCTTTCACTGCCAACATATTGCATATAACAAAGCCCTTTCGACAAGGGACATTTAGCGCATATGGCCCCCGCAACACCCAGCTTGATCCTAGGTGCTCACTTTGTAGCCTTGCCTTTCCTGTGCCAGGGGGCATTCGTGGGGCCACGTGACCTGCAAGGGGGGATGTGGGTGGGGGTAAACAAGGTGAATAGCGAAGACATTATGTAGGGACGGTTTGTCGATGTAGGATGAGCTGTATGTGTAGTAGACTCGGCTCGCGCGTCTGTCAAACAAGCTACTGTGGTGACTTTAAACAGGTCCAGCTTTAATTTGATATATCAGTTTTCTCGGTCCAGAATAGTGATACTACACTGATATCTAGGGATCCGTGGGTTAGGATGTGGAAGTAGACTTGAAGTTCTGCGTTGCGCCTCGGTCGTTACCGCGTTGGCCAGATCAAACCTTAGTAGGAGCCGTGATAACCACACAGTTACAAATACCACAGAACGCCGACTTCAAGTTGAACGTTCCGAAGCGTCACTGAACGGCCTTCCTCGAAAGACTCGGCACTCTGTGGGCTGCTGGCGATATTCTGAGTTCATGCAGAAAACCACTATGCAAGCATGCAATGCTATACATTAAATCGCTTTTTTTTAGGTTGCGCTTGGCCAATGCTGTACTCTTTGATGTGGGGGATGAAATGCTTCATACGCAGCTCTCTGTCAACAACTGCCAGGCCAACTCATTATTCTCCGAAAAGTCTAGATATGAAATGTACCTGTTCCTGGACATTAATGAGCGATATGAAAGTCCGAGGCTCTACTTCCGCTCTATGTCCATGCCTGATGCCCGATGTCGCTTGAATCGAGGGGGATCCTGGCTGCTCTCTCGATCTTCGACCATGTTCCGAGCTAGGCCCTATATCGCTAAGCGTCAGCGGCCTGGCTCAAGCCTATATAACCTGCGGGTGTGGCCTTCTGCTGGTTTGCTAGGCCCCCAAGATGTTGCGTTGCTTGCTTGCTAGTTCATTGATCGTCTCCGCGTCTGCGATCTCGAACACCATCTATATCATTTCGAATGCCGAGACTCCCTCATTGCAGCTCTCTGGCCTCACGCCAGTTGGGTTGAGGAGGGTGCAGGACTGCCTGCCTTCTGTACGGATCTCTAAACGGCATCCGGCTCCAAGGCGTATATGGCTGACTACTGCTCTTTTTCCAACCAGGTTTTCGCCAATTCGAATATTGGGAAGATATTTTCGTGTCTACCTGATGCTGACAGCGGGGCTTGCTCCGAAACGATTGCGACAGCTAAACCGTTGGCGGATTCACTCGGACTTGCGATTGATACGACCTGGTGCACAAGCTCTCTCACCATGATGACTTTGGACTCTACTAATATAATCCATCTATACAGTGGTGCGGGCGAGGACGCAGATGATGATTGTATTGGAGACCGCATGCAAGCCTTTTCTAGAAACAGCACCAAAGCGATACTTATTGTCTGGGTACGTTTTTTTAAGGTTCGCAGATTGATCTTGCGTAAGACAATGTCGTCTAGGATATTCAGCAGATGGACGACCTTTTGGAAAATATAGATGTAGATGATAACGATGACGATGAAGCCGGTGATGACAACGGTGATGATGGTGGTGATGACGACGACGACGACGAGGGTCGGGGGATTAATGGGCAGTGAGTACAGTCCTGATGAAGCAGTGCTGTGGACGGAGATGACTGATATTTCTAGCTATGATGTTGTGACCACAGTTCGAAGAAACGCCATTGTTGGGCGGACTTCCCAGGACTGTCCAGGTATTGATGGCGCTGCACCGGGGACGTTTTGAAATGAGGAGGAATCAGAAACTCTGAAACTTGATACGCGATACCTTCAATGCCTGGCAGCGCTCAGCGTTCAACATTCCGGCCTTTGCTGCAAGCCACTACACCCCCATCTAATTTAAATTGACGGTGGCCTGTGAATATTTATGCAAATACAGATACACCGTTTTCAGGTTGCTTTATTAATTTTTCCGGGCTCGTTGCTGTGTTCCGAAACCAACGAATGGTCGTCCCCGTATTTATTATGGTTACGTCGGCTACCTCGATCCCGTGGGCTGCTGGGCGCCGAAGGTATTCTATTGCCCATGCCACTTGGAGAACTGCTTCTCTGTTTCATGTTCATCATAATTGCCCCTTTAGCAGGGGGCGTAGCACTTCTCGATGTGGATGAGGGGGTGCGTGCTGGCGCTAGACTCATCATGGGCGGGCTGGGTCCCTTATCCCAGAACATAAGCCAGCCAAGCCAGCCTTTCCTTCGTTCTGCTCTTTCCTTTTCCTGGCGCTTCCTCTCAAACACACCCCGATACCGCTCATAGGACTCCCGAAAGGGTTTGTCTACGCGAGAGGAGAATATGAGCTCTCCACGTGGGTTAGCGGCTGGAGGGATTGGCGCTATGGGCCGTGACGTAGATGCAGATCTAGCGCGCGGTTTCGACGCTGGTGAAGGCGAGCGAGACTTGGTAGTCGTTGTTGACGTTGAAAGCTCATCGGGCCTCGGAAAAAAGAATGACATGGGATTCCAAGCGAATTTAGACCGCAACGGGGGCTTTCGGACATTCAAATACATATTAAATGAGCGCAAGGCTCGATTGGCGTGTGGGACGTACCTTACATGTTAATCAGTCAGAACTTGGGATGGACTGCACCATATACTCACTTGTTTGCATAGGCAATCTTTTCCGAGTACATCCCACTCGCGAAGAATAGAATTAACGTCGTTACGCTCACGAGCAAAAGGCCGCTTGCGAAGTAAGGGTGCGGGGTGACTTGTGTATCCGCGGCATAGACATCCGGTAATAGATAGTGCAAAATGATCCTATAAGGAACTGCCAAGAGTGATAATTGTGCAGGCAGGAGCACTTCCGATAGCAGGAAAATTATGACCAGAAGAAGCTGGAAGAGGAAAACTGGTCACCCGTCAGAAGCGCCATTAGCAAAATCGCCATGCACATACGTTGGTATCGCGCTTTTCTTTGCTGTAGGCTTGCTGCGTTTGTCTTCAGACGTTCCTCAAAAAGGAGCAGGTCGCGATAAGTAGCACTATCGTTTTGTGGATATGATTGGGGTTTGCCAGGGGGAGGAGTAGAACACGCTGGCATGATGATGAAGGTCGGTGACCATCCTGAGCACTGAGGACATGTAACGGCGTGTCAGTAGTCACACGTGACGGTTCGTAGGATTCAAAATTTATATACCGCCGCAAGCGCGATAGCGCGCACTAAGACGCGGTCCCGAATATTATGAGGGCTATAACTATTGTAATGGTTTTTGAATCAGAGGGTCTTGTTGGTGTGCTTAGGACTTGCTACCTCACTCGCCTGCGATGAGACAGGAGGCGAACTCTTGATCCCAAGCGACACGTGACTTGATAGCCCAACACTCCTTACCAATGGTAATCCATTCTATACCCGTCACTGGACACTAAATATATTCTTCTTTTAAACCCACCCACCTCCCTTAGCTATTTCACCGAACTTACCACCAAAACGGACAGACTCGAGCGAAGTCAGCCAGGGTTACCCGTCTTTGTCCCCTGCTGGTCTCGCGACCTGGAGTCAGTCTTTCCACGCCCATCACCACGGGTCTGATCCTTCATTACTGGTTAATGGGGTGCCAAGGTGCAAGAAGAGTCTCATCCGACTGATCAGTTTGACCTTATTCCTGTTCAAATGAGTCAGAATCTGTCAGCATGATTGTTTTTCGAGGAACATCAACGGAGAATCCATACCACATTGATTGCAGGTCGTTTGCAGGTTCCTTTGGAGATCCATCCACATGCTTGAAGATCGTCTGTAGCAAAAAAGTACATGAGCGGCAAGGGGATATAGCCTCGCTGTCTCATCTGGGCTGGGCGGTGATGTGATTTGAAATAAAAGGGGCCCTTGACTTCAAACCTCTACCCACAAATCTTATTATGATCAACCAAAGAATCCCACCCGTCCCCAACACATGGGCCCGTGAATCCAAGTTATTTCGGCCGCCACCAGTGGATGGCTCATTGCAGATACCAGAAATCTTCGAGTGGATCGCTGCTAACAATCCTAATCATAGATTGTTCGTCTTCGCCAATGGGCAAGGCCAAGTCAGACACATCTATTGGCCTGAGGCTGTGCAAGCGATTCGTACTGGTGCGCGAATAATGCGCAGTCGTTTCAATTGGGTGCCCAACCAGAACAGGATGCCCATCGTAGCGACCCTGACTACATCCGGTGCGTTGTATCGGGTTGGTCATCGAAACAAAACTCTGAGCTTAGCAAGCAGATTATATCACATATGCGACAACAAAGCTGGCACTCTGGAGGGCAGGTTATACGACCTTCTTGATATCTCCCCGCAATTCACCTGCAGCCATCGCACACCTTATCAAGGCTGTGGGAGTGGACCACCTGCTCCTTGGACGGAATGAAGCAATGGCGACTCTTCTCAAGCACGCCATGGAAATTCTGGAGCGCGACAGTCCTTCAGTCGCGCGCCCTGATGTTTCCCCGATGCCCATATTTGAGGAACTATATCTCGGGGGTTCCGAAGGCGCTGTAAGTGCTGAGGATGTTCCGTATGAGCCACAATCACCCGACAGCGTTGCTCTCTATATCCACACATCAGGTAATGCCATCCAACATGTGACAGCATCAGCAGATCTGATTTTACTGTTGTAGGCTCAACGGCTTTTCCAAAGCCTATTCCTTGGACTAATTATCGTACTCAGCTTTTATGCTGCATTGCTCCCTATGGCGAACTACAATTGACTGGCCTGATCTGTTCAATGCACGTAGTCCCAATGTTCCACGCTATGGGGTGTTTATTCATTCATTTCGCTGTGAGAGGGGCAGTTCATAGGCAGAAGATTTCGCTCACTGGAGATATTCTAGGCTTCATGTGGGTTGGTTCTTTCCACCTTCGAGCCCAACCCTAGTCCTCCGCCCCCAACCCCTGACAAGCTGTATCAATCCGCCTTTGCCACCAAGTCTGATATGGCCTTTACCCTGCCGGTCATCGTGGAAGTAGGCTATCTTGTCCCGAAAGTACTGTAGCAACACTAATATCCATACTTTAGGCGTGGGCGCAGAACCCGGAGCATGTTAAGTGGCTGACCACTTGCAAGGCTATTGTAAGTCATCAACAAGATCACCCCGATGATGCACTCATTATGGAATTAGCTGTTTGCTGGTGGTGGTTTAAATAAACGGGTTGGTGATTCCCTCGTTTCGCAAGGGGTGCCTATTTTTATGGCCTACGGGACGTATGTGATGTTTTGAGTCTCAAGGGCGAGGCTGACCTTTCTCCTAGTTCGGAAATTGGCGTGCTCAGTCTAATTGTTCCTGGTGAGTTTATATACTTTCTGGTTTACTGACGAGGCTTATGTGTGTAATTTCAGGCCCCATTGGTTATGATTGGGACTACTTCAAACCCTCCGGTCACACAAGAGCGGAGCTATTACCCCAAGGAGACGGTACCTTTGAACTGGTGGCAGTTGTATGTGTTATCTAATACCAGCCATATCGTTAATAAGTCGAACTAACCCTTGTGTGGTAGTCCAGTCACCATTTTCAACCTTGCGTGGTTAATTTTGAGGTAGATGGAGTCCCAGCATATGCGACGTCGGATATTGTGGCACCTCATCCGACAAAGGCCGGATACTATCGCATTTGCGGAAGGAAGGATGACCAGATCATCCATAATTCTGGTGAAAAGGTAAGGGTCGACTCTTATGCCCGTCTTATACGATGAAACCGACGGTCCGTTAGACGAATCCAGTTCCATTAGGTGCGATTAGCTTCTTCGGCCTCCTTTTTTCTGTAACAGCGCTGACGGAGGGTAAAGAGAGCATTTTAAACCAGGACCCTGTGGTGCAATCGTCGGTCATCTTTGGCCAAGGCCAATTTCAAGCTGGTGTCATCATTGATCCGAAGGCAGCCTACAAGTTTGATCCTGCAGAGGAGGCGAAGCTGTCAGAATTCAGAAACAGAGTATGGTATGTGGACACATCTTTGTGATATCTATCACCGGCTTGGGTTAACTTTTTGAGCAGGCCAACGGTACAGAAGCTGAACGAACATGCGCCGCAACACTCCAGGATATTCAAGGAGGTAACTCGAAGTGCTTCATTTTGAAATTTCCACAGTGGACTGACTTGGAGAGGAGATGATTTTAGTGTCCAAGCCAACGAAGCCATTTCAGTACACGGCCAAGAACACAGCCCGTCGTCAAGCAATCATTAAAGACTATGACGAGGAGATCAGGACTTTGTACGACGCTGTGGAAGAGACCACTCAACCAGCCATCCCTTCTCCACGCGAATGGGACATATTATCGACGACCGACTTCGTCAGAGCAGTGGTGCATAGCGTTATGGTGCAGAAAGTTGGGGATCAGGACGACCTCTTCCAATATGGGTGTGACAGGTGCGTCCAGAGGTCCCGAAACAAGGATTAAGGCTCACCCTACGTTTGTTTCTCTAAGTCTACAAGCCACGTGGATCTTAAACTCCCTCCGACGGGCCATTCGCGATGCTCATTTAGAAATTCGTGCTAATCCGGACAATTTTGTCTATGCACACCCAAGTATTACTCAGCTCACCCAACATATGTTGGGCCTGGTCTCCGGAGAAGCTAAAGGCCCAGACTCTGTGCTCATCAAGGTGGCCGCGATGCAGGATTTGGTGGATAAATACTCTAGCAACTTTCCCGCACATTGCCCCGGCTCAAATCAGGCATTACTAAATGGCGACGTCGTTTTGGTTACTGGGACAACCGGGGCCCTTGGATCGTATATTTTGGCCACGCTTATCTCCAATTCTAGCGTCTCTCGGGTCTACGCGTTCAATCGTGCTCGCCGTGGTGGTCTATCGGAACTCCGAGATTCACAAAAGGAGGCTCTCGACCGACGCAAGCTCGATGCGGCGTCCATCCTCGACTCTACTAAGCTTCGCTTACTTGCTGGCGACCTGAATAAGCCCAACTTTGGCCTCGATAACGACACATTTATTGAGGTATTTCAACCATTGGTTTTTACTGCTGAAAATGATGTTAAAGTATTTCGGTCACAGATGCAACAGAGCGTCACGCGAATTATTCATAATGGTGAGTCTGTAGAACAGCCTTCTGCTGAGATACATCAAACCAACATGCTCTTCAAGCCTGGACCGTGGACTTCAACCTTGCTTTGCTGTCCTTTGGTCCGAATATAAGTGGCCTGCGCAATCTAATCGACTTTGCACTTTTGTCTCCGCTTCCAATGCCACCTCAATTCACCTTTGTTAGTTCTTGTGGCGTTTTCAGGAGTAAGTTTTTCCCCGCAACGAGAAAGCCCTATTACTAATGATATTGCTTAGACGTATTGCCAGGTGCAGAAAGCCCCACAGAGGGTCCCATCCCGGCAGACGTTGCCCTTGGCTCTGGTTATACTGAATCGAAATGGGTCGCGGAACAAATCCTCGCAAAGGCATCAGAAACTACCGCACTGAAAACACTGGTAGTCCGTGTTGGACAACTCTGTGGTGGACCAAATGGTGCGTGGAGCCAAAAAGAATGGTTCCCTGCACTAGTCCACAGCGCAAGCATCGTCGGTTGCATCCCCTCCGGTACGGGGGTAGGTTGCCTTATTTTGCTGTAACCCGCTTGGAACAAATTGACTGATATGCGTACCTAGGATGTGTCTTGGATTCCCTTCGATTTGGCGGCTGAAATCATTATTGAGCTGAGCCAGGCGGAGATTGGTACAACCAAGATTGTGCATTTGGTACATCCCCGCCCAACAACTTGGTCAACGATAGCGAACGCTCTATCATCGACCCTCGGACTCCCCATGGCGCCCTATAAAGAATGGCTTCGACGGCTTGAAGGACTGATTGATCCTGATTCCAAGTCGGTCAATGGGGAGGCTGATGTGGAGCTTATTCGAAAGCTCCCCGCATTGCGTTTGCTCCCTTTTTATAAAGAACTAGCAGGACAGGGAAACGACCCCGATGTCCAGCTTTTAGACCTTCCCAGGATCCAATGTTCACAAGCCCTGAGGCTGTCGGCCACCATGCAGAATCCTGATATCCTAGTACTCAATGCCGAGAGGGTGAAGGCCTGGGTCACATATTGGCGGCAGATTGGAGTGTTGGGGGACACCAGGGATGTATTATGATGGCTGGCTCTCAGAGCCTACCCTCTGTAAGAATTTAATCTGTATACTGATCGCAAATAACCCTAACCGGGCCGGGACTGAAATATCAATCAACCTGATATCCAGCTGTGATCCAGAGGACTACGCAGGCAACACCGAGCTGCTTCGTCAACGCGTGCACGAATACTAGCAGCTTAGATCAACAAACCCTCATTGAGCTGCAAGACCAATTGCCAGGACTGGTGCCAGAGTCAGGGAGTGCTGGTGGACACCGAGCGGTGGGCTCAAGTCGGCCTGCATCGTCAGCACCAACACACCCATCCCAAAACTCCATCCTACAGGAGCCAGCGTGGCAGTGTGGGGTTAACCACGCTGCTGGTCCACGCATTTGCGCCTGGGCCTCTGCCTCTGCCTCGTGGTGCACTGCCCAGTTCCATATCAATCACAACATACCGCTGGAAGCATTGTGATGGATCGAATGTTTTTGGGTTGACAGAGTTTATCTCATAGCATGCATCATACCTATCAAATAGGACACCCATATTGGTACTTTAGACACCCACATCGCTCCAGTTCCTCACCTTCCGTGACCGCCTTTTGCCCAGGTTCCAACTAAACAGATTGCGAGGGGAAGCAATCCCATTGTCACGAATTCTGCCAGAAGTCATTGTTTCTTGGTTGGCTTCACTTCCTTGGCCGGTGCCCCTGTTTAGTAGTTTATGAGCCAGGGGGTACCAAAATCGCCACCGGACTAGGGGAAGCCAATCTTGATAATCGGACCCAAGGAACAAAATTGAAATTACAAAGATGGAGCTGGTGAGCATGATTGTACCAATAACGTAGCGCGCCAGTGTGGTTGCGTGTTGGAAGCAGGTTATTGAAAGTGCAATGACGAAGAGCAGCATGCTACACGATGAAGGGTTGTAATATTTGATGAGTCCGCCATGAAAGGGTTATAATCGCGCTGCGCCACTCACGACCACATAAGAAATGCATGCGGAAGACTGAATAGTACGGCCAACGTTTCCGTTCTTCTCTCAGAGGTCTGAATGGGGGTATTAGTGGTCGGTATTTTGGAATAGTTTATTGACTAGTAACACGCACATCGTCACATTCTAATATGCTTCTTCGCATTGTATGTGCTTGGTAAGAGAGGAGGAGGCCGATAAAGATGCTTCCCATATTCATCAGCAACGAGAGATAGCTGATGACCTGCTGTGGGGAATTTGTATTGGTGCTGGGAGCCACGAGGAATGAAACATTGGCAGAGAGGAAGACGAAAGCCTGAAGTTCGTTCAGTTTCGCAATGGGAGCAATATAGCTCCAGAACGCACATAAATGAGACCAATGCTCCACTCATGCTTGAGTCTGTCATGGAACTCTACCCAATGTTTGCCACTCAAGGCAGCGTCTGCGCGGAGGTTTTTCATTGTGGTAAGTTGCTCGTTTGGAGCGAAGAGGAGTATCCACGCTAGAACCTGCATGATCAAGGATCCTGCGTCAACGTGATTGTCTTTCAGTTTTGCGCTACTGAAATCGCATTGACGGCGGCGCCTAGCAATCCTAATCCTCTCTGTAGAACAGGGTTAGGGAACAGGGCAAGATCGGGGGTGTAAGGACAAACCGAAGTCAATCATGAATCTGCCTGCGTAGTCACGATTATCGGCTAGTTTCACAGACCATAGAATATCACAACGTTACCTATAAACCAACTAGAACATTGCAGTTCGGAACCAATGTTAACTAATTGGGCCACTTGTAAGCTGCACAATGGAGTGTCATGGACGTTGACATGCCTTGCGCATTATTGATGATTCCCACCATACATCCCAGCTCCTCGAGGCTGTAATATGGCGTTGACTCCTTCCTCACAGTAAGGACATCTCCATGTTTCATTCCGTTAGGTTAGTAGAAGCCGTGTAGGTGGAAAGTGAACACCCCACCTGTTTGTGCGTTGCGGACAGCACCCGCGACGAGTGTGAGCACTTCCGCTGTCAGGGGGTTCAGATTGGGGAACATGTCCCAGTTGATCCTGGTTTATATGACGTGAGGGGCCAAATGAGTGTTTCAAAAGGCTGAAGAGTACCAGTATTGGTAAGCCAGAAATTCGGCTAGTCGCGTTGGTGAGTAATGTAGAGGACAACGATACAAGAAGCAGGACTGACTAGTCGTAAGTTCGGCATGACTTTCGTTCATCAATCTCTCCACGTGAAAATCCTCCAGCCAGAATAGACTGCGGGTAGGGTGGTCCACAAAGTAGTAACCGCAGCTATGTTCACCAGCAGGTGAAGTCGACAGAGAGAGAACAAGGTGGACATCTTCTAAGTGGTGGAGACCATCCCGCACGAGGTCGATTGGGAATGGCTCAACAATCGCGGTATTCCCTCGGATGTGGGCTTCGATCAGGGCTACACTGTTGGCCACTAGCGCTGCGAGCTGAGGATTATAGAGCCAGGTTTTGGTAGCAATGTGCTTGGGAATACGAATATTGGCGTTAGTCGGAGGTAACGCGGATACGAAGAACATTCGTACCTTGTTCGCGTGATAGAAGAATGGCTGGCCTTCTGGATGAACAAGTTCTATCCAGCCTTGAGGAAGTTCTGTACTAGAACTAGATGAAAATATGGAGCTCAAAATAGATAGTGTGGCTATGACACTTACGACAACTCTCCCGCTTCAATCAAGCTACCCCCATACAAGCTGTCTTCACAACTAAACATCCGTAGCCCATTAGGAAACCCTTCTGTGTTACAAATTAGAAGACGATTGACACCCACAATGTTCTTTTTCTACCCAAGTGTGACAAAGCCTCTGGCAAAATGGGGTGTAAATGTGTGATGTTGAATGGTTGGTTTGATGCGCCGGATGGCAGGAGTGAGGCTCCATAGGGAATTGAATGCCAGGGGCTGGGAGAGGAGATCCGCTGTACATTGGGGTCGAAGGGTGCTTGAAGGGGGGGATGAATTGGTTGCTCGGATGGAGTGCACTGCATGGGCAGGCTCAATGGGTTAATATATTCGGAATTGGACAAGACACGAGACGGAGGGAGCGCTTCTTGGGAGTTATCGGGGGCCGATTGGGGCTGCATGGGCTGAGCAAAAAGTGGAAAATTTTGATATGCTTGCGATACAAGTAACACCATCCTACCAGTATCGATACGAACTGGAGGTGGTACATATGGGGGATATAGTGGAGGCTGGCAAAGGGACAACGATTTGCCTTTTCCATGCTTCGTTATTGGGCCAGACTCGTCAAAGGTGGTATTCGTATTGGGTTTTATATGCAAGGTGCTCTTCCTGTCATCACCCCGGGATAGCGAGACAAGGAGTACCCAGATGATGCGAAGAGACCTAGACTTGACTTTGTGAAAGATTGCACGAATGGTACGAAGGCAGATTATCAAACGCTTTGCATACGAGGAAGGCGTAAGGGTCATGTATACTCGTAAGCTGCCTGGGCCTGATGAGGCCCACAGCTACTGCGCTGCCAGAAGTTCTGAGAGTCGTCGAAGGTAGCGCGATTGAGGGGTTGGCCTCACTAGAGCCAACGTAAGGACATAAAGAAAACGTCTCACGTACGAAGCGGAAGGCGAGATCAAGTGTCATCTTCCGTCAGGAATGCCGGTATTTATAATTCTCGAAACCGAGAGTGCCACTTGACTAGTCTGCTAGGTTTGACATACTTATTGCTTGACTGGCAGGTATTGAACATCTGGTATGGAAGTGATTGATGCTTTCCCAAAATTCTGAGTGGCCTTTTGTAAACACTAGACGCTACTGTTCTAGCAGATCCTATTGGTGTTAATTTGTAGGAACGTTCGAACTACTTTAGCATAAGCGAAACAAGGCGGATAGGTGTGCTCACCTGAAAACTTGGAAAGCGTGCCCCACATCGGAAAATTGTCGGCGTGCGCTGTGGACACCCCCGAATCCTTGGGGTGCCGTTTTCCTTATGCTCATCCATAAAGAGTTGATACGGGTGATTAAGGCTCCAACCATATAGTATATGTATAGGGTCGAGGGCGTAAATATACATATATAGTTGTATACCGTATATATACTGTATATATATGGTTAGACAGTAACATATATGGTTAATTTTTATTCGAGAATTTTACGACGATCCATGTTTTTTTCGCATTGGATTGGGGTCGTTTACATCCAACAACCCTTCTCGGATCCAAACCTTCGAAAGGAGAGCCTCAGAGACCGTCTTCGCTTTAAGAGAACACCGCAAATCTAAACAGATGTGACGTGATTTTGAGAAGACCCTCTTGACCGAAACACTGGTTGCCGGTATAGCCAAGAAGTCCCTCGCCATTCGTGCAATGATTGCAGTTTTTCTAAGCTTTCGTGAGTAAAGACATATGCTGGGAAAGTCATGAACAACAAACCTTATACCACGCAAGGGGATTAGTGAGATCTCCTCGGCCTCCTTCAAACTTAAAATAACGTTTTAGCTCTTCATCCAAGCGGTCTCCAGACTGCTGAGCTGGTAGAGCTGCGATATCAAAGTCACAGATATCAGACAGCCAGTTTTTTGCCGCTCCATCCCCGGATGATGGTTCCGGCGGTGTCCCTGCTCTCCATTCAACGAAGGATGGTTATTGTACTGTTCAGGCGCAGCCAGAACCAGATTTTCTGTGTAGACATCACTCAGAAGCAGTCTCAGAAGAACGGTCAACAGTTGTCAAGTCTTTGACATTGTTGACGTTCACGATTCACATCACGTGCCTGGACCTTCAGGTTGGTAGCTGTTAACCATCTATATACCGTATATTTACCGTATACCCGATTTTCTGGCTGAAGCGTAGACATATACATATACATATACAGTATTTACCGTATATATACAGTTAATAGATAATACAGTTGGAGCCTTACGGGTGATTTGAATGCAGCTTTGTCATGGAAAGGTACCCGCGCGAAGTAACTAGATTCCTTCGTCGTCAACTTGATGCTTTTGAATATCGTCAATTACACGACCGCATTCAAGGTACCTCCAGTGAGAATCGTGAGCCTACGAATATATTGTCAGTGGCATCGAGCCAAATCAGAGTCTCCTCGAGCATGAGGCAGTCTATATACATGTTTAAATGTAAAAATGTGAAAGGCTCCTTGACGTATACAAAATATGAAATTGATGCAGCGCAATTTGCACGCGCTGAAGCCTCCAGTTTTTAGCGATATTAATAGCACGTACGTCATCACGCCTCTCACAATATAAGGTGCACATTTTTACTGACAATGCAATCGCAACTCTCCCTCCCCCCACTACTCACCGCTTCGAAATGCCACCCCAGGCTCGTCCTCTTCTAGAAAGGCCCAGGCTCGATGCTACCAGCCATAGTGACGTTATATATGAGTTAACGTTCCCTGTGTCTTGCGAATTCTCGCGCATAGATCTACATCGGTAGCTGGAATCAGGTGTGCTTTCGCAAACTAAGACCACAGCCACAAGACAAATCCCCCCGATTGTGAGCCTATCCCCAAGCATCGATGCAAATTTAGACTTTGGCTACTATCATCACTTTATTCCCTTAAAGGTGTCCTCGAAATATGTTTGTTTGTCGATACCGCCGACCAGCAAACTATTTCAAGAACACCCGACAAATCCGACAAACACGTGAAAAATGGATTCTTCGCGAGCACGTGATCTAGCCGATAAGGTATGACGTAATCCAGCTCATGAAAATCGTGAGGCGCCAGCATGGCAGACTGTTGTCAGTGCGACTATTGGGAGAGTTGTGGACACGCGTGGACAACGTGCAGCCAACCAGAGCATATCCCTTTCAACTTGGTTATTCCTTCCTTTTTATGTTCTGGCTCAAAACATGACGACCATCATCACGACTTTGACGATTCTCCTCGCCCTCGCAGCTTCACATGCTCACCCAAGGTATGTTCTCAGATTGTGCTGCAGTACTTCATGTGTCGATTAATTTACACCAGCAGTTCACAGCCACATAACACGTTGGTCACTTTGTTATATATCCTATGTCCGTGCATCTTGACTGTTTACCATTAATCCCCTCAGACTTGGCTCTCGCACCGTCCTACCGCCAGTTGACGACGTGCTTCCTCTGTTGGACACCACAAGAGGGGACGTTATGACCCCTTTTTCTGTTCTGCCCATAATTGCCTACTCTTTTCTTGCCCTGGCTATCTCGTACTTCGTTGTCCGCCTCGTGCGTCGCTTCCGACCGCGAATCTCGACTCCTTCGGTATTTGGCGCATCACCACCTGCCCCTGTCTCAACAAAGAAGCCATCCAAGTGGTCCTGGAATGGAATACGGCGTTCGTGGAAAGGGCGTGGGACCCGACCCGCACATCTTCATGGCGTCGAGTTGCTCCCAACAACCAACACTGGCCTCAATGATGCTAACGTGGTTTCCGACGGAAAGGCGTTGGGAAATTTGATGATGTCAGACTACCCTGCTGCAAAGATGGACGTATATCAATCCTCGTCGAATGTGCAGGTCAACCACACACGCGTGCTCTCGCGGTCAGCGAGCTTGGAGTCGCTTCAAGACTTTATTCCTCTCCCTCCCACACCTTTACATGGCTCACTGCTGCCTCTACAGCCGACAGCAGCGCCTGTAGCAACGCCTCAGCCCCAACCCCAGCGCTATCAACCGTCCACGAACCCCTTCACATCCTCTTTTCCTTTAACGCCACCAATTACGGCACACCCAACCTTCAATTCTATTCCTTCATCTATGTTCTCACTCTCCCCGCGCACACCGCCTCCATTTCACATCGCCGCCAACGCGATTCAATCTGCGAAGAGTATGCCATTCAAATTCCCAATCCCTCTCCCATTCTCAACAGTCTTCCCGCCGACACCGGCATCGCCCAATTTCAAGGTCACATCGGAGCTACAGCGACCTCGGACACCGTCGCCCGCGCACCCGAATGTGAATGTCAGTCTGGCTACGTCGCCAATCTCGGTTGGCAAACACTCACGACGATCGCGCTCGTTGGGAGTATCGGTGCGCAGATTGAGTGTGTCGACCCCACATCCAATGGAAGCCTCGCCCCTGAGCGCAGGTGCCTCTCCGCTGGTAGGAGACGCGCAGGATATGATTCCGCTGGCAATGTTGAAACGTGCTCCGAGTCAGGCCCCACTCATTGATTTTTCGTCGTTGGATGATAGCGTATTTCTTATGTACGTATTCTCTTCCTGCTACAGAAGAATATTTCTAATGCTTGGTTGCTTTAGGAAAAACCACACCCAGCAGGATGCTGAGGTGCAGGGTGAACCGGCGAACATTGCCGCGCCTGTCCCGCTTTCGCGCATATCATCCTCCCGCGACTCAGACTTGGGCACGGGCTTTGCGCACGAAAACGTTCTTGTGCCCGCACCTCTTGTTGATTTGGAGGACGGATGTCTGCCAACAGAAAACCCTTTCCTAGGCAGTATCAATTTTACCAACGAGTTTGCGCATGCGTATACCGATGTTGAGAAGCCCTTTATCGATAGGGAGAGTGGTACGGTGGATCCATTCGCCGGTGGTGTCAGTGACACGGAGAATCCGTTCGCAGGGGGTGTACCGTACGCGGAGGCCATGGGCAGTGCTGCACATGTATGGGTGTTTGATATGGAGGACGAGCATGAGTTGGACGCTGGCACCTTTGGTAGTCAAGAACAGTCGGAAACGGAGGCAGGTGACGAGGGCAGGGACCTTGTCGACCTTGATGATGGACGGGACGTGAGGCGAGTCGAAGACAACGTAGGGGCACCACCCCCAAACACGAGTGGACCCCATGTCGAAGAAGGATCGGCGAACGCGGACATTCAGTATGTGTCGCCTACCATTCCACATGAACATCTGTCGCTCGTGGATGCGCCTTTGACCGCAAATGTCCAGAAGAATCTTGAAGAGGTACAACCCTTAGACGCGTGGGATTGGGATGCGGACGAAGCGCTGGGTTGGAATGCCTCTGGTTCCCGAGAGGGCTCGCTGCCAGCCAGTGACAACGTCTTCGCAGAGAGGAGGGAGGATCTGATCCAATTCGAGGAGGCCACCGACACTTGCGTTGTGAGAATCCTGGATGTGCCGTCGTTTGTCGAGTCACCGGCGCATCACGATGAGATGGCGCTTGATGAGACCCACGACTTCGAGATGGATGAAGCTGCCAAGCCCGAGGCCGATTCACTGGCGATTGAGAGGCACGAGGGAGGTGATGTCGCAGTGTACCTCGTTGATCCCGAGGCGCCTCTTCATGTTCACGTGGAAGTCGCGAAGCCCACTGTGGAGGGCGGGAAGGATGATGATGGAGCATTTGCTATTGATCCCACCCTGTTGTCTGCCACGCGCGGCCTACCAATAGGACGCAATGAGCTTGTCTCGGCAGGGTCCCAGCACCTTGGCGTCGATGGTGTGCCTGATATCTATGTGCAAGCGCCCAGTCCGCGTGTGTGGGGAAAGAGCCTTGAGGATGAGGACGAGGACGAGGACGAGGTGACGTGGGCGGTTGAGCTGCCTGTTCCGACTCATGAGGAGGCCAAGGTAGTCCCACAAGAAGGCGAACCGTCAACTATTGTCGTGCGGCCCACAGAGCTCGACGATCCCGTGGATGTTTTGGACCTTGCTCAACATGAATATGGCTGCGAGGAGGAGGATACGCCGAAGATTGCAACTGGCGAACGCAGTTTGCCGGCGCTTTCTATCCCGCTGATTATGGTCTCGACGGACCTCCAGGAAATGGAGACAAAGGAGTGCCCTGACCCAGAGCTGCTGCCACTCCCTGGTCTGGAGGGTTTGGACGCTGTGTGGTCATCCGCGGAGAAGGAGGAAAGCGATGTGCGGGGAGAGAAGGCCGGGACTTTGGGGAGGACGACAACATCGCAGACACCAACCCCGCCTGCGTCGCCGCCTTCTACGCCTTCGCCGTTACGATCCCCTATGCGATCTCCACGACTTGCGTTGATGAGGGAGAAGGATAACGCGATGGATGAGGGAGGGTCGTCAGTGATGGCGAAGGAGCGTCCTGCGTGGTCAGTGCGTGCGGCGGATGCACCTGCCTTGGGCCTGAGCAGTGCGAACGCGAGTCCGATCGGCTCGAGCCCCGCAAGCCCAGTTGGACTTTACGCAGGCAAACCGGAAAGTAATGCCCTGTCAGGTGCCAGCGTCACCGCCGCCAAAGCACCCGCGATGCAGCTGTCGACGTCGCTACCAGGCTCGTTCCCTGATGCTGCTGCCACGGTTAATGCCAGCAGTGTAAAAGCGACATCATCTGATCATGTTGATGTGTCTGCGCTTCCTGCTGCAGAGCCCGCTGATGTAAAGTCGCCGACTGATGCGCTCGCTGCCGTGGCGCTCATTGGCCAGGCTGTGCGGATGAGTGCAGGACCGCGCCTACGCACGCCTCGCTCGCCGCTGGATATTGCGCTGGCAATGCAGCTTCGCCCCGGACTGGGTGTCGGTGCGGACCCCGCGTGGATGGTGCGGTTCTTGATGTCGATGTTTGGGTGGTTCGCGATCCTCGTCTCGGGCCAGGGGGAGTTTTAGTGTGGCATTGCTGGTACCTGATGTTTTGGAGGTTCCAGTCCACTCATTTCCTTTTTCACTCCTTTGTTATGTTATTGAATCGCATTAGTGTTTCTTCCTGGCTTTTTCTGTGCAGCGCAATCAGGACATCACATAGTACCATCATGAGTCATTCTGGATATTCTCTCGCACTCCATTACACCAACCAGGCATCATAGTACACAGTCCCCGTACATACAAAATATAGCATAGCGTTTTCATAATACCTGGGAATCAGGCGGCATATTTAAAGTTGCTAGGTTATACGATACGATTGTGTGCAACATTTGTGATGCGCCTGGCATGTCGTCGGTTACAATAAGCCTGGATCATGTTTTTTATTAGACGGCCGAGAGACGGGTAACTTCGGGTAGTGTCGAGTCTCGACCTAACGACTAGAACAATGGTGAGCACCATCACCACACTGATATTAGGGAAGGGACGCAAACTGAAGTACCAAATTGGATTGTCCTATCACCACCGCAACTCCACGGTTGCCGATGGCTTCATCCGTTGATATCGACCATTTGCAGAATGAAGGCATCAAGCAAGCCCATGCCGCGCCTGCACGCCCCGCTGCTGCGGAGGGTGGTTCAGTTTGGAGAACGGCAGGTAAAGCAGACCCTTTTATTTACCCGCTTAGGTGATTAGGTACCACCTGCCCTTTCGTTCCGCGCTCACTTTTGGTAATCCTTGGAGAGGGAATCATCGATGGCTTGATTCAGCTGTAACTTGTCGCTGAGAACTGGCAGAAATTTTCATTATTTCCTTGGCTTCTTTGCCATCAGGATTCGCTCGGGCCCTTCCCCCTTGCTTTGACACTCTTGAGAATCGGCAGCAGGTGCGCGGGTTCGGGACCCTTGGAGGGTGTCTTGTCCAGGTCCATCCCTCGCGGAATCCGAGGGTCGAATTAGATGACTGTATAACGTCACACCCTGCGGAGGCAGCGACGTCCTTTTGGCAGCTGGGAGCTGGCAGCATAATGCTAATAGCATTGGGCTGATTGCCGCGATAGTCTACTTGGAATCGGGAAAATTGAATTAATTTTTCAGTCCTCAAGGTGTAGAGGTGGATCATTGTGAAGACATGTGGACAGGATACTGACCTCACAAGCCTGCAGGGCGAAGGAAGCCTGATATACTAGCCAAAAGGGGTTGTGAGGATAGTCGACGAACTAGATTAGAAGAGAACTTACGCCAAGTCAAAACCATCACTCTTCCAGGCAACCTTTTTGCAGTTCGAGAACCCCAGCGAGGCGCCTCGAGTTTTGATCAAGTTGGAACTTTGCAGTAGAGAGTTTAAAGCATCATACAAATGGAGAACAACTCTATAAAACGGCTTTCAATTCTCGGCCATCATGCATCATGCATCAACCTTTATATCATTCTAGATTTAACATAAGTATTCCGTCCAACAGGTACGCAGATAGGTAATCCATTCCGATTCGATCTTAAAGCTCACAACCGCCGCACTTCTCCTTCAGATTCCCTCCGATGATTGATATATAAACCCGTAACTCTCATATTGCCCATGCAGAAGTTTGCCTTCATCCTGTATCCTCATTACATCTGCCTAGGTGACTACCATGTCCCTGAGCAACCCCCCTTCGACGACGGGCACGACATCGATCACCCATGAGACTGGCGTCGACAAGGAAAAGAACCTAGGGACCTCAAGTTCTGGTGCTCAAGTGGGAGATGGTGCGGCGCCTGTGTTTGACGGGGGTAGAGAAGCATGGATGACGGTGGCTGGAACGTGAGTCTTTTAGGTCGCGTCTTTATCACCCGAGCATTGTTCAGACTTTGGCTTGAAGCTGGATGATCCAATTTTGCACCTATGGGTATGTGATACTCGTCATTCTTGTTCTGCATGTGTTGACTATGTTAATGTCAGATACATCTCAGCATTTGGAGTGTACCAAGATTATTATACCAGAGAATTTCTGGACAACAAGACGCCATCAGATATCAGGTTAGTTCTCGCTTGATCTATGGCAATCAGACCCCCCCTGAAATGTCCCGTCCACTAGCTGGATTGGGAGCTTTCAACTCTTTATGCAGTACGCTCCTGGGGTGCTCGTGGGTAGGGCATTCGATGCCGGTTACTTGTGAGTTCACTCAGAGCATCTGGGATACCCCAAACATTGATCGAAATCACAAAGCCATCATATGATAGCGGCTGGGTCCATTTTGCAAGTTGTATCCATGTTCATGCTGTCACTGGCACATCAGCATCAATATTATCAGGTTGGTTCGCTTCACATGCCAAGTCCCCAACGATGGCTTACTTAGTAGTCGAGGTCTTTCTTGCTCAAGCAGTTGGAATGGGTACTGGGCAGGCTCTGCTGTTCCTTCCGTCGCTCAGCATCATCGGTCAACATTTTAAGAGGCGCAGAGGTCTGGCTACTGGGATTGCTACTACAGTACGTTGCGCCCCGCTTCTTGTCATCCTTACAGTATCTGACTGGATACATTCAACAGGGAGCCTCCATTGGGGGTATCATCTGGCCCATAGTATTAAACCGATTCGGTGAGAGGAACGAATTCTCAACGGGAATTCGAGCTACTGCTGCCATTGCGACGGCCTTGCTCCTTGCCTCCAATTGCATCATGAAGGCGAAGATGCCAAAATCCGCAGCCATGACCGGTCCAACAGTTGATTTCAAAACCATCCTCCGTGATGTGCCATACTTTATATCCATCGCTGCGTATGTCAACGTGCCGGCCATTTCTCATGCACTTTCTGATGATCGGATCTAATAGTGCCTTTTGCATCAACCTTGGACTATTCTTTCCGTGTACGTTTTATTACCTCAAAGTTCCCGCGCGCTCTACTCACGATGTGGATAGACTTTTACCTACAATTATACGCAATTGATAAAGGAACGAGAAAGGAGCTTGCGTTTTACTCAGTAGGTCCATTCACGGGGCAGCTGGACATTTAGCGTTTACTTTCACTCCGTAGGTTGCGATTCTTAATTCCGGGACAGTGTTGGGCCGCCTGCTTCCGAATTTCTTTGCTGACAGGTTCGGGCCGTACAACATGTTGATCCCATGCCTTGCCATTTCGTCGGTTCTGGCGTTTGGCATTTTCGGCGTGTCGAGCTTTGCTGGGGTCACGGTGTTTGGCCTGCTGTACGGATTCTGGTCTGGATCATGTAAGCTTTTCCTCAGTGGTTGTGTTGTTCTTGTTTGAGCGTTTACTTTATAGTTGTCTCTCTGATCCCCGCTCTATTGGCACAATTGAGTGCCCATATGGGCGAGCTTGGGTAGATATACGTGGCCTTGGTTCCTGACGGCTGTCACTCATGGTATTAATATAGAACACGGATGGGAATTGCGTTCTCGATTGTCGGTGTGTCATTGTTGATTGGGACGCCGATTGAAGGGGCGATGCTGTATGCCTCTGGCGGGCGCTATGTATGGCATGCGTCTATTATTTTCTGTGGGGTACGTTGCAGGTGACAAGCTGTTGTATATAGTGCTTATTGTTGCAGGTCATGGTCTTATGTGGTGCTGTTGGCATGGCCATCTCCAGAGCGGTATTTATCCGTCATGGGAGGTCGGGTGAGCGTGGGTGGCGCGTATGAGGGTATACTCCTTATCGCAAGTGTAGTGTCACGAATCATAGGTGTGCTTTCTGCTCACTATATTTTTCTCTGACTGTGGCAATAATTTTTCTACTTATCAGCATTTTATAAAAGTAATACTTTGCAAAATAAATAAATTAGATAATCAATTATATGTCATCCAACACTCCCCCATTCTTCCCGACCACTTCACCATTAGGATTCCATATCAAGATTTCGAGTTCAAGTTCGATATTTAAGCCTGGAAATAGTCACGACCGTAAGGTTCACGCTGCCAGTCATCTGGCGCCTGGCTAAAGTCAGCAGGGAACATACTGTCGACCACGAGCGCTTGGAAACCATACCAGCACCTCCGGGGCCACCGAGATGATAATCTGCAGGCCTTGCACCAGTAAATCGCACTCAACCCGTCGGCAACAAATGCTGGATGAAGGGGATGGGCCTGACGCCCCCCAAGCGTCCGTGGCCCTGCCTCTGAGGCCAAGGTTTTTTTTCTACCCTGGGGCCTATTCAGTTTGGGCGTGCCTCGGCGACGGGCTCGGCCATCTGTATCTTGGTGTGCGACGACCCGCTGGCAACATAATGGACTCGGGCATTGAGTCATCAATCCTCAGACAACGGAACATCGACCCCAAATGCCAAGATTGTAGCCAATAATGATCTGTTTCCTCGACAAATTGACGAGGCCTGCCGAGTTGCCTGATTATGCCGCTTTTACGAGGCCCTTTCTGGTCTTTTTGTAATTGCGATTTCATTCATTAGTAGGTCACGAGATTTGGCAAGGGCAGAGATGCAGCCATTATTAGGTATGTAATTTGCCTTATAGCCAGTGCGGAGGCTTACGATTCAGCATCACATTTGGGCGGAACCTATCTTACGAATTCATTGCTGGTAATTACCTGCTCGTTTTGTGATTTGAATATTCAAGTTTAATTCCTATGGGTCTGTTAGGTGATTATTTTGTTCAAGCTTGTTACTATTTAAACATTGACATTCATGCGTACGAATCCTGCTTACTCTGTGCTCGCGACAAAGTCCGTTGTGTCTGTCTTCACACAACTTGGACAATGTCTAGGTCCCCTTCACCTGACGCTGAGAAGGGAAACTTGAAGGAGGGTGCCACAGGAAGCTCTCCAAGGCCCGCAGAGCAGTACCCTGATGGCGGCAAATCAGCCTGGGCGACCGTGGCTGGATCGTATGGCCTCGTCCCAGAAGCTTCTGACTTGTCGCTGACCTGTATATTCGACAGATGGCTCCTACAATTTTGTACATTTGGGTGAGGTTCCTCGCTGCCTCTGTTAGCTTATCCACAGTCTCTGACATCCTGTGTGCGCAGGTATGTATCGGCATTTGGGGTCTACCAGGACTATTATACAAGGGACTTTCTGAGCAACAAGTCACCATCGGACATCAGGTAAAGACTTTCTTTCTCTGCGCACCCCATTTTCTCTTTGCTGACTCAATCCTCGGTTATAGTTGGATAGGTAGTTTTCAGCTTTTACTGCAGTACTCTCTCAGTGTATTTGTGGGGAGATTGTACGATGCTGGTTATTTGTAAGACTTCACCCACCAACCTTTCAATGAATCCATGTTCGAAACTTAAACATATAACCTAGTCGCCATCTCGTTATTGCTGGATCCGCCGTTCAAGCAGTTTCCATGTTTATGCTGTCCCTCACCCAGCGGCATCAATATTATCAGGTCAGTATCCTCGTAGTCATTTCCCATATACCCCTAATTGTGTTTAGGTCTTTTTTTCGCAGGCTATTGGGATGGGCTTGGGACAAGCCTTGTTGTTCCTCCCTTCCCTCGCAGTGATTGGTCAGCATTTTTCAAGACATAGAGCGATTGCTATTGGCGTCGTAGCCTCGGTATATAGCCTTACTTGATTGCTTCAATTCGCTGTTAAACCAAACCGATGGATTTGATAGGGCGCATCGTTCGGCGGGATTATCTGGCCAATCATGCTCAACAGGTTGGGTGCGCAGCATGGCTTTTCAATCGCGATTCGCGCGACGGCCGCTATGGCCACCGCACTTTTGTTGCTTGCCAATTTTTTGCTGCGGACCAGGATAACTGTTCGCGCAGGGGTGGCTCGACAAAAGCCGGACATTAAGGCAATTTTTCGAGACGTACCATATGTGGTCTCTATTGCGGCGTATGGTGTTATAATTTGTGCATTCCAGTACCTTCCAATAACCTTCCTATCCCAGCGCCTTTTGTCTCACCTTGGGCCTGCTCTTTCCTCGTGAGTATGGAGTGTCGTTTGTTTTGATATGAACTCACCCAGGCTCTCAAGTCTTCTATCTCCAGCTGTACGCCATTGATTCAGGGATATCCCGCAAGTTCGCGTTTTACTTGGTTAGCCCACGGATTCCAAACCATGAAAGGGTCATTTACACCTGGAATAGGTCGCAATTTTCAATGCAGGAGGCGTATTTGGTCGATTGATACCAAATTTCTTTGCCGAAAAATACGGAACCTATAATATTCTCATCCTAGCCCTTGTCGCCTCTTCGGTCCTGGTGTTCGCCGCTCTTGCGATATCAGATGACGCCGGTGTTGTTGTCTTTGGATTCTTGTACGGGTTTTCTTCAGGCTCATGTCAGTGTGATATTCCTCACGAAGTCTTTGATTGATGTTATATTACCCTTTCTAGTTATTTCTCTAATTCCAACATTGATAGCTCAGTTGAGCACTCATATCGGTGAAACAGGGTATGTTTGAGAAAAGGGTGACGCTGCCCTATAATTCGGTTGATGATAATATCCTTATAGGACTCGTATGGGGATCGCGTTTTCCTTTGTTGGCATATCGCTTTCCATTGGGACACCGATTGGGGGGGCGCTGCTGCGGGGACCTGGCGGCAACTATTTATGGTATCGATCCTGGATCTTTTGCGGGGTATGTAATATGGAGCATATGCTGGCGTCCCCCGAAGCGAATTACTATTTTGCTGATTGTATGAATTTAGGTTATCATTATGTCGGGGGCTGTTGGCATGTTTATTTCGAGGGCCCTTTTTGTCAGACAGGGTAGAAGAAAAGAACGCGGGCAGTTGGTGTGATTGTCACGGTGGATAATATAATCGAGCACGCAGTTCAGCGCTTCCTGGTCGAAGGTGTCACGCTTATGTAACATTTCATCTCCTATCATGATCCTATGTTCGTTCAACTCGTCTCTCAATGTCGTATATTGTGCGGGCCAAGGGCAACACTTTTAAATACTTAGTTCATCTTGGGCTACAGCGATATTGAGCTAACGCGGCCGAATGCCCGTGATACGCATCCAACATGGATAGGTATGCCGGCCACCCACTAGTGACATTGCTGTATGAATCCACTATTGGACCGCTTGAATGTGCTGAACGGCCCTCGCAGAAAAACAGGTCTGTTTGAAAGATCATGCGCCTTGTCACCTTTTTCGAGAGCTTCCCATGTAGATGACGACAAAGTTCAGTAGTGTCAAAAAAAGGTATCGCTCAGATTCGATACAGACCTCTGGCCTTATGGACGTCTAATATTTCCCCGTTTCAGCCTTCGAGGAAGCTCTTCGGTTCCTTTGGCATTTCCTGTCAACTATTGGCGCTCGCAAGAATGTTCGATTTTGCTGCGGGACAATTCCTGCGGTACACAAGGTATAACCTCCGAGTCCATGGTGTTCTGGAATTCTAAATTCTAACAAAGTTGACGATTTCCAATCGGAGCATGGAAAGTTCTGGGTTCCTGATCTGCTTGTTTCCTTTACCTTGGGAACAACTTACCAAAATACCTAACTTCAAGATTGCTCGACTCGCAATTCGCTCCGGGGACATGGACGACAGCAGCGTCAATGATGACACGCTACATCATAAATTAAAATTACCCCCGTCAACGCCTAGTCTTAAAGTGCATTACGATTAAGCACTGCCCCTCTTCGGACGTCGTGTTAATGGAGAGTTTCTCAGATAGATCGGAACGTTTTCAGGACGCCTGACTGGCTGCACAGCACCACGAACGAATGCCCGATACCTTTCGGCCTCCGTCTTGTCGCGGGATATTTTTGTGTCATTTAATCATTCGTCTGTCCGGTTCTAACCCTAATTTGCCATGGAACGGTGATCCCCTATTATGTGCTGAATTTTGTCGAAGTTCTCCGGCACGAGCGTGGCCTGCATCATTTCGGAGCACATTGATATCCACACCTTAGGCTTGTTGACCCTGATATCATAGTGATCCTAATTGGATGAAATATATCTATTTCATTCTACCGCTCAATCAGTGAGACGCCTGGTAGGTAGACTGCCCGATTCGAGTTGGACACCCCGCCGCAGGAAACCCCCTTTTGGTATCCGCAATCTCCAGACATGTCGACCCTCATTCGCGGACTGAGCCCAGACCGGTCTCTCAAATGTTTAAAAAGGTGGGTCCAGGTTTTGGATAGCCTATCCGCATTGCAAAGTCGTGTTCTAGCAGACGCAAGCGACCTCCTCCTCGTCCCTTTGATACACGCACCCTCGGCACCTCACATTTTACCACGTAATTGATAACATCATGTGTTATAGAGAGGTAGGGTGCACACAACATTCATGCGGCCATGAAATACCGCAATCGGAGCGTCGTGTATGCCTTTTTTCGTTACTTCAGGGTAAACGCTATGATTAACCGATTTGTCCCCTTTTTTTTTCGAAGATCGACTGTGGCTCGCCTCGCTGCCGCTACAGCACAACTCATAGTGCGAACTGCAAATTCTGCCCAGCTGGCTGCAAGCAATGGTAGGTTCCGAGTTCCTCGATCATGTGCGAGTCTCCGAGCTAATTATTCTGCTTTTAGGCTCAGGCCTGCTCAGACGGTCGTCACTGGAACATCCACCATGCGGTGCACGCAATGCCGCTGAGCAAACGGGTCAGTAATGTTACCGGGCCTGCTTCCTTCACCTAAACACTCATCATAGATTTGACGAAATGTTGCGGTTTCTCTTGTTTTTTCTTTAGGCTCTCATTGTTGTTCAATGATCGAAACACACTATTCAGTGATATTCTAGATCTTCTACCGTGTCCATAATTTTTATTAATACATCCCTCTGGTGACGAGACTTAGTCACCAACTACCTAGCCCCCAAGAAAAATTTCTATGTGTTAATGTCCAAAGATCATCACCTGCCTATCTGCTACGTCGAACATGACGATCAAGGAGTTCGCGATGTCATCGGATACGATTTTGAGAATATACTTAATTTATGGGAGATGACTGGGGATAGTTCAAGGTTGTTCAAGGGCTGATCCCGACTGGCCGGTGAAACATTGCATGATGGGCCGGTAGGCGACGCTGTCGGTAGCGTCGAGTGGGTTATCGCGAACCAAATGTATTTGCCATGTTATGATGGCACCCCGCGAAATGGTAGGGATGTTACCAGTTCCATGTGGCTTGCCGTCAGTCAACCTTCGCGCTCATAAGAGCAAGTTTAGTCTATGAGGCCGTCTCGATCTATTTCGGCATTGTTGAAGGCCCGTCCACGTATAATGTCATTTGGTATGAAGCAATGATCAAGTCGTTCAGCTTCATCACCAAAGCTGTCACCATTCATTATGGCCCGTGATTGACAGGATGACATGGCTACTAGTTATAACAGCAATCAGAATGTACATGCGTTATGGTTATGAAGCGTAGCGCCAGGGACACTTACCATCTACTTACCGTTTAGTGCAATGATGAACTGCGCAGGGGTGACTGACGCTGAGTACTGAGTAGAAGCTAGTGGCACTGCTGCCCCGCCATTGATTGGTCGGTCACGTCTTGCCAAGCATGGTCAAATAAGCAGCACGCGTCGCGCATCAGTTTCAGTGTCTGATTTCTTTGCACTAGATCTTTATAGCCTCCTCCAAGTTCTGTAATGGCCGATACAGCAAGTCTACTACTGGCATCCCTTCAACCAAACACTCGGAAGCAAGCAGAACACAACCTACAGGAGCTTAGTTTCCAGCAGGGCTTCCTAACACATCTTCTGGGCCTTGTTCTTGAGCCATCGCAAGATCGGGCAGTCAGGCTTGCTGCTGCAGTATATCTTAAGAACATCACAAAAACTCGCTGGGAAGAGGTTTGTTGGATGATCATCAGTGTTAGTTTAGAATCTCAAACGTGTTTTTGTATAGGATGTCCAGCCGTTGGCGGCACAAGACAAGGCCGCCTTGCGTGCCCAGCTGGTTCCAGCAATGGTTGCTTTGTCAAATCCAGCGGACAAGCTGGTTCGCGCTCAAGTTGCGGAGTCTGTATCCCTTGTGGCAGAACTCGACTTTCCGGAAAAGTGGGGGGACCTAATCGATGTATGTCCGTTTTGTCATCTATTTTGCCTTTATGATACCAAGGGTAAGGGATTAGCAACTGGTTGCATCTCTCTCTCCTACCGATTACAATGTGAACCTTGGTGTATTGCAAACCGCACATTCGATCTTCCGACAGTGGCGCGCACATGTTCGTTCGGACAAACTCTTTACGGAGATCAACTTTGTTGTTGACAAATTCATGACGCCCTTCCTTCAACTCTTCAGGCAAACGGCACAGCTTCTCCTCACTCAGCCGAGCCCAAACCCAGCTTTGACGACTCCTACGACCAACTACGCGCTGCTTGCACAATCGATGACCATATTGATCGATATTTTCTACGACCTTACGTGTCACGATTTGCCACCCGCATTTGAAGATGGACATGAAGAGTTTTTCGCGCCCCAAAGGGGTTGGTTCCAAATTTTTCTGGGTTGGGATCCCGTCGAATTGCGGGGAGATGTGAGTAGGTCTAAATTTCTGGGTGATCGATTAATGTTAACCTTCTCAAAGCCAGAGGATACGACGCCATCGCTGCCTTCACAAATAAAAACTGGTATCTTTGAGATAGCTGAGGTAGAAATTGGTTACATCTGATGAGCCAATTTCCTGACTTTTTTGTTTAGCTGTTCGTCAAACTATTCCCTGATCAACTTCAGAAGTCACCTTCGGTTGAAGCTTTTGTACAAGGTGTCTGGCAGCTCGTGGGGTCCAACAAGCTACCAAATGTGGCTGATGATGCGGTGAGTATCTTCCAGCAGCCAGCTCACTAATGTACTCATCATGCTGACTATAGCTTGTATCTCAATCTCTTCGGTTTATTTCCACTGCCATCCGATCTGGGTATTATAATGAATCCCTATTTGCCTCTCGTGACACGATATCTTCTCTTGTGCAAGGGGTTGTAGTTCCAAACGTGGCTTTACGCGAACATGATATCGAACAGTTTGAGGATGACCCACTGGAGTTCATCAGGCTCGATTTGGCGTTGTCGTCGACTGGAACAGACTTGGCAACGCGAAGACATGCAGCGGCGGATGTTCTACAGGCTCTGGTTGGAAGTGGGTTTGAGGCGGCGACGACTGAAATTGTGGGATCTTGGGTGAACACCGGATTGAGCGAATATCAGAAGAATAAGGAGGCCAATTGGAAAGCCAAGGACAGCGCCATATATCTATTGACAGCGATTGCTACAAGGGGGTCTACGTCGCAGGTGGGTGAGAAAGCTTTGGGCCCGGTCGCCAATCTGACTATTGTACAGCATGGTGTTACGTCGACGAACGCCCTTGTCGATGTTGTAAAATTCTTCTCCGATCACGTGTTTGAGGATCTTCAAGCTGCACCAGGCACGGTGAACCCAATTTTGCAGGTAGATGCCATTCGATTCTTGTACACATTCCGAAATCAGGTTCGAAAACTCTCATACACACGTCCCGCATTTGTATCCACTAACTCTGCTGCCAGCTAACCAAACCCCAACTCCTTGCCGTCCTTCCCTTGCTGGTCAGACATCTCAAATCGGACAATTATGTCACGTACACATATGCTGCAATTACCATCGACCGAATCCTCTTCATAAAACAAGGAAACCAACTTTTGTGAGTGTGCTGAACGTCCACATAAGCCGATTCATACTCAATGAGGGGTCGGTTATAGATTTGCCCAAGCTGATATTCACGATTATGCTGGCGATCTAATCGCTTCGCTCCTATCCAAAATCGAGTCTGCTGGCACTGCGGAAAAAGTGGCTGAGAATGACCATCTGATGAAGTGTATGTAGGCTGTGGCTCATTCGATTACCATAAACTGAAAGTTTGTATGCGGACAGGTATAATGCGCATCGTGGTGACGGCAAGACAGTCGTTGACACCTGTGTACCAGGGGGTTCTCTCCCGTCTTGTTGCGATCCTTGGTATAACGTCGAGAAATCCGAGCAATCCCAAATTCGACCAGTACATTTTTGAGAGCATTTCCGCGCTAATGAGGTTTGTGGTGGCTTGTCGGCCTCCGATAGTATACTGACATGTGACATTCCAGGTTCATCGTGAGTGGAACGCCGACGATGCTAGCAACGTTCGAGGCCGCACTATTTGGACCATTCACATACATCATTGAACAAGATATCGATCGTGAGTGATGGGTTGGGCAAGTCGTTCGTCATTCTACTGATGAAAATATTCCAGAATACATTCCCTACGTTTTCCAGATTCTTGCGCAGATGCTGGAATTACAGTCTAAAGGACAAGTGCCAGCTCAGTATCGCAATCTACTGCCATTCCTGCTTACCCCTGCGATATGGCAGCAGAAGGGGAGCATTCCTGGTCTTGTCAGGTTGTTGAAGGCCTTTTTGGCACGGGATGCTGCTCAGATGATGGTGGCCGGGCAAATAGCGAACGTGCTTGCTGTTGTGCAGCAAAGGCTGATACCCTCCAAGTTGAATGATGCGTGGGGCTTTGACCTACTGCAATCAGTGGTACAGAATGTTCAGCCGTATGTGCTTCGTTCGCTGTTGATGTCATTTCGACTTTGGCTGAGATATGTGTGTTTAGATCAGACCTGCGGCAGTATATGAAGCCCATTATCTTGACACTGCTTACGCGTATGCATTCGAGCAAGACCGACAAATTTGTGTATCATTTTGCGCGGTTCATGCTATTCGTTATGGCGATCGATGTTGATGGGCTGTCACCAGACTATCTGATCAGTGTTGTCGAAGAGGTGCAGTCACAGTAAGGGTTCCTTAGGTCCCGATTATTGAGTGAACTGATGTTGATAATGTCTAGGCTGTGGTCACAGATTCTCACAAGCTTTATCATTCCTCAGGCACCCAAGGTGCCACACAAGGATAGGAAGCTGGCTGTGGTCGGGATGACGAGGCTTCTTACTCGAAGCACGTTTATGTTGCAGGAACCAGCTGTTCGAGCATGGTACGGGGGTTCCAAGAAATTCTTCTGTTGTATGGTGATCTGATTGGGGCTATACTTAGGCCAACTGCGTACACTGCATTGGGAAAGCTGTTTAGCGAACCACAATACTTTAAAACAAGCGCTGAAGATGATTCTTCGGGGCTGACGATTATTGATTATGAGGAGCAGAACGCGGGGTATCAGGCAGCGTACTCACGACTTGCGTCGTCGGAGAATGTTGAGCCAGATCCGGTGGGCTACGTGCAGAACCCGCAGCTTTTTTTGCAGCAGGAACTAGAAAATGCGTCCAAGACGTATGGTCCGAGGATTCAGAGTTTGATTTCTGCGGCGGATGGAGGTCGGATAGCGGTTTAGGCCATGGCTTTGTGGTTACTTGTTCTGTCTTTTTGAACGATTATCACATAGCAAGAGGACTTGAGTTATGCAGTAATGAATAAATACTTGGTAACTTAATGGGGAAGCAATGGACGTTGTACGGCCACGTGACGGGAGTTGAACAGGCGGAAACATCGTGCAACCAGCAAACTTTCAAGGAAATTTCTCCTTTGACCAAGATGTCTGCTCAGCCAAAGACACCGTCTCGTCACCGTGCTCGCTCAGTGACAAAGACGCCTTTGACGCCGTCGTTGGTGTCGGCGATGAGCAACACTGCCTTGTCATCTCCTCACAAGCGGTCCTCGCGCCAAGGTGTACTGCACAAGTCCAAATCTTCAGCAGGGCCTTTTGATACTACAAATCCATTTATTGCATCTCATTCCCAGTCTCGCTCCAGGCCATCCTCGAGGCCACCTTCGAGGCCATCATCTCCACTCAAGCGCACGACGGGCGGAGGGATTCCTATCTCCGACTCCTTTCAGCGCCAGGCAGGCGGTGGCGTTATTCGTAAAGGTGGTGTTGAGAGCAGGTTGGACGTGGTCACTCATGACTACGTGCCTCCTCCGAAACCAGAGGTGAAACGATCCAGATCTACCCCAGCAACCGTGAGTGAAATCATTTCCTTCACTGCCAGTCTGCCTAACACGGGCTTAGAATCGCGTTGGCGGTGACCAACGGGATCGGTTTATTACCAACAGGGATAGTACGGATATTGCAGTCGTCGCAGCTACGCTTGAGCAGATGTCTCTTAACCCTCAGGCTTCCTCGCCAGGCCATACAGCCCGCCTTGCAGCGGCGACTGGTGTCCCATTGAACCGCCGCATCCTGGGGTACCACGAACAGCCCCCGTCTGCGTCATCGTCGGATACAACCCTGGCCCAGCAGCGTGAGTTTGCGAAGCCGCTGTATGCTCAGCGTCCTGGCGCCCTTGCCTCGTCGACTGGCGCGACGACCAACAAGGCCCGCAAGATACCCACCCAGCCGGAGCGTGTCCTGGACGCGCCGGGTATGGTCGATGACTTTTACCTCAACCTCCTCAGCTGGTCATGCCAGAACGCGGTCGCGGTCGCCCTCGAAGCGTCGACGTACATCTGGAAGGCGGACACGGGCGCGGTGGTGCAGCTTGGCGAGGCCCCGGAGGGCACATACGTGTCGAGTGTCGACTTCTCGAATGATGGCGCTTTTCTGGGCGTGGGGATCGGGAATGGGGATGTGGAGTTGTGGGATGTGGAGACGGGGCAGAAGCTGCGCACGATGGGGGGCCACCAGGGCCAGATTGCGACGCTGTCGTGGTATCAGCATATTCTGACCTCGGGGTGCGGCGATGGGAGCATTTGGCATCATGATGTGCGTGTCCCGCGCCACAAGGTGATGGAGCTCCTAGGACATACTGGTGAGGTGTGTGGCCTGAAGTGGAGGCCTGATGGTGAACTGCTTGCGAGTGGGGGTAATGATAATGTTGTTAATATTTGGGATGGCCGGCTGGGCGATGTCGGTGAAGGAGCATTGGGCAGTGCGAAGTGGATCAAGCGGAATCATACCGCTGCGGTCAAGGTTGGTGTCACCCAAGATCTATGTGCGGTGAAGTTGACATTTGTTTCGTAGGCGATTGCATGGTGCCCGTGGCAGCCGTCGCTGCTCGCCTCTGGCGGCGGGACAAATGACGCGTCGATCAACATCTGGAACAGCACGACAGGCGCGAGGCTGCACACACTGCGGACGCCATCGCAGATCACGTCGCTTCAGTGGGCGCCGCACCGCAAGGAGCTGCTGTCGACACATGGGTACCCGACGAACTCGCTCATGCTGCACGCGTACCCGAGCATGGAGCGCGTCGCGGAGATCCGGGATGCACACGACTCGCGCGTACTGTTCAGCTGCGTGAGCCCTGCAGGCGACGTGGTGTGCACGGGCGCGGGCGATGAGAATCTCAAGTTTTGGCGGGTGTGGGATGTAGGTGCGGATGGGGGGAAGAAAAAGAAGAGTGGTGTTGGTGCGGGAGGTGTTGGTGAGGATGTTGGTGGGGGACGTGTGAATTCGACTAAGGAGGGAATTTTGAGTATTCGGTGACTGTACATGTTTTCTAGGCATTTCTTTGCACAAGTGTATATATCATGGACATTGTTGTGTAGATAGGATATATTCTTGTTTACAATGAAAATGTGGAAAGGCATTCCATGTCCTGATCCCAGAAAGCAATGGACGTGAATTGCGGGTCGCTTGCGGTGTCGCTGTGCTGCCGCTGCGTGTGCTCGATTGCAAGGTGGCGCATGTTGATGATGAGGCGGCAGCCCTGTCCCGATCGGTGTGGGGAGCGTACTAACAAGGTGATAAAGACATACCAGTATGGAAAGTAGACAGATATACCATCTGTTGGAGGATGATGGTCAGCGACGAGAAGTAGTTAGGTATTCAACGTGTGCGTACGCTTCAGCGGCGTTCCAGAAGAGGACCCCCAGTTTCTGGGCAATCTCATACGCCATAATTGTGGATATGATGGCTGGGTTGGCAACGTAGGTATATATATGTATGGAAGACGTTGGAGCCCGTACCTGACATTATCACGAAGAGGAGCAGCCCGTCGCGCAGCATAAGTGTGGTGAGCGGGCTGCGGGCCCACCCGGGTTTGCGGCCTGCCATGACTCTCCAGAGAGTGAGCCCGAGGGTGGTGCCGTGGTTGAGCCCGGCACCTGCGCTGTGGTCGTACACTGATTAGTTCAAAGTGCGGCTATATCATTGAATCAAAAGTAGGAACGGCAATTGCAGATACACACCCGAATACTGCGAACGCGACTTTGGAGCACGCGAGCGGCACGCAGGTGGGCCCGATTTCATATACGCTGCGCAGGATGAGAATGGTGCCGACGACTTCAGTGGAGGTGCCAATGGTGAAGATGGTGCAGAGCAAGCGCTTGATTTTCTGGCTACGATAGTAGAATGCGTGTACTGTCAAATTGGGCACGGTAAGTGATTGGTCGTTTCGTGCAAGGAAATGTTACCTCGGACGAGGAGGATAAGTTCGACACAGGACATTGTGAGCTGGCTGGTAATTGCTTTGGTGATGTTGGTTGCGGTGCAGAGGTGTGGTGACGGGGCAGACAGTGATAGCTCGGTGAGGATGAGCGTTGTCCTGTTGTATAAAACATTCGTTTGTCGGTGAGTGTAGTAGGAATGAATGTACTCACAGCTGGGAGGCGAGAGGGACATAGCGGGCCCATGCATAAAGGTATGTGATGGCGGTGGTTCGGCCGCTATTTGGGTCAGGGTTCGTTGTTAGCCCATGTTTTTATATCCAGACCAGAGTGAAAAAAGGGAACGAGGTCGCTTTTCTATTATTTCTTTGTTCTTCGGGATTATGCCCGCGACTGACCTTGTGAAGAACTCAATTTCATCGCCGAGGAAGGCGAACCATTCCCATGCCTGGATGGCAAACGCAGCAACTGTGGAAGGACAAAATGGTTCTCAAGGATGCAGGGGTGCGGTATGTGGAATATGGAATGTACATGTTACGCCTTTTGCGTGGACGAGCCAGGCCAATGTTGTGGGGGTGTCAGCATTCAGTGCCATTGCGGGCGGTGGGTTCCTACAAGATACGAAGAGTAAGGGCGGTCCTTGCTGGCACAGTAGAAGTTCCTTGAGACAATACGCAAGTAAAGTTTAGAGAGGTTGGTAGGAGGGTGGGACCCGGGCCAAGGTTTTTATGACCTGTGTGGGTCTCCTTTTTGGGCGGTTACATAGTTGTTCCAAGCTTACAGAGAAACAACTTATGTCCATTCAAGTACTCGTACAGTGTATAAGCGTTCCTGGAATAGGATCTCGATGTGGTTTAGGCTTTTGGAGGGTAATGCCAAGAGACATGAATTGGTTACCTGGTAACACATAGTGAGTGTGCAGGGGTGTTCAATTCATATACATTTTTTCATGAGCAACAGGAACGAGAGGACATGGGGAAACAGCAGGTGGGGCGGGAAGAGAGAGGGGTCGGAGTTTGGTCTTGACAGCACCAAATTGACAGTGGCGGTATGGAACAACTGTAGGTTTGTTTGAAATACCATAACGTGGGATATGGCATAGTGCGGATTTGTGTGTGTGCTGAGAAATACAGAATGAGGTGTAGAAATCAGGCTATAGAGGTAAAATCAGTGAAAATGATGACTGAACTGAAGTGAGTGGGAGACTGGATAGGTGGCTGGTCAATTACAGTTGACTCTGCCTTAAACCATACCCCTCCATGGACATCAATAATTATGGGTTTTCAAAGAGTATGGGTTCCAAGAGAGGTCGTTATAGGGTGCCTCTGGTGGGTTGTGGTTCATGATATGACTTATAAATACTACAAAAAATGAAAATTAGGCTATTTACGAGTAAGCTAATCGTATAAGTTGGCTCCAATGCTTGAGCTTCCTCCAATTGACTCTGTCATCCAAAGCTTGCAAGAATGCTCTCCAACTTTTGTGAAGGGCTCATTTATGTCAGCAGCATAACTTCTATCATATTAACCAAGTTTGGCTATGGGTTATGGGATTTTACTGGTAACAGGGTTGGTGGACACTGAAAACCCATGGGTTATCACAGGTTACGGGTTGTCACGAGTATGGTTTAGGACAGAGTATTCAATGTCAAGTCGTTTACCGCAGTTGTGGGCATAAATAACAGATTGGCGGTGCTTAAAACGATGCTGGCATTGTTTGCAGTGTACGACATCTATTTGTATTTACTAAGCCTTTTCCTTGATCAGATGCACGATCTCTACTGCCCGCTGGAACTTGGCCTTTTGCTCTGGAGTGGGTTTGACAGAGCTAGAGCCTCCACCACAACCTTGTGGACCACCGTTCTGCCACTGAAGATCTTCGCTGAACCAGGCAATGGAGGTGTCGAGGCCATAGATGTCCTCGCTGCCGGGAGGATCCTCGATGGGGATGGACGAGAGGATAGAATGGAGTTCATCGACGAGTTTCTCTGCGTGGTCGTCGTGTGCGACGGACTTGAGACCAGCAGGCTGAAGATCCGGAGTACCGTCTAGACGGACTGCGGATGTGATGGATAAGTTGCCACTGGTGCGATCGATGCCAACGATGGCACTGGGTGTTGGTGGAGCAAAGCCACCTGTGATGCCTGCAAAGAGAGCCCTAAACCCAAAGAAATTTGAGAGAGCATGATGACCAACCTTTCTGCAGACGGAGTGAGTATTCAGAGGGAGCCATTTATTACTTGAAAGTCAATAGCCTAGTTTGTAGTTATAGATAAGGATCGATGACGTCAGCAGGGCATTGGACACCTGCCGCAGTCGACTCTTGTTCATTTACCACCATGAACCCACCAGAGCCAGCAGCTTATAAACCTCAAAAACCCATGGTTTCTGTTCAACCTACCCAGTCTCAGCCAATGGTCGTCGAGACGAAAGCAAACAGAATAAGAGGAGGCTGTGTTCCATGCCCAGTATGTTGTATTCTACTGTCTCTTGCTGCACCTTCTAATTTGCGGGCTAGGATGGTGGATGTTGCTTTGTGATTCCGATTCCATGTTGCTGCTAGAGAGAAGGAGCACATTCGATTGTTTGTACTTTGCGTTTGCCACTTCATTTGTGAACGGTTGAATGGACAACTTTTTGTTGCTTGAACCAGGCCTCCACTGGGCCCTGACTATCGCTCAGCACCTCACCCTTAGCCACCTTTCCTGCCTACTCATTGGACAATTATTAAGATGGAGCTTTTCCAGATAGACGGCTCCTCTGGCCTCGCCACTGCTTCAGTGGTATCGATCTCACCCCAAACCATCGAAAGGAATCGTTTCGTTCCCTGTTCATTAGGGCACATAATTTCTTGAAGCCTCTCACTACACGTTTCCACACGCCGTCTCGTGTCATTCATTTATTCTCATCTCACTCGGCACAGTCAAACAGCGAACGACACTCCGCAAGGTAGGACATTCATTGATACAAGTTGAATAAAAATTGTACAAAAGTTGCGTCTACAAAGATTCAATATCGTAACCACAGCAAGAGCCTAGTGCTAAGGTAGTAGTAGTAGCAATTTAAAAAATACAAAAAAAAAAACATTAACACAACACACAGTCTTCCTTGAAACTCAAATTATACATCGTCTTGTCAACAGTTTTCTCAATCTTCTTCCAATCTGAGCGGCGCTGGATGAACTCGTAAACATCCTGCAAATGCACGGATAGAAGGTCATTATGATGGCTGATAAGTTGACAAACACATATTACCTCTGGTCTATACGCGCCACCATACCGAGTCACATCTCTCACAATCTGCGCAAGATCCTTGGCGTCCTCGACAACGTAAACGTGGCCAAGCATCTTGAGGTGCGAAAAATCGGCCGCAATCGACGGAACCTAGTCCCCCGCCCCAAGTGTCAGCCAGTGTTCAGCAGCAAACGCTAAGGCCAACGCACCTTGAGCGACGCAATGAACGCATGGTACGTGTTCAAATCCGCAATGACCTGGAACCCACCACTCAGCGAGATAATCTGCCGCTTGATATGTTTCTGTAAAATCCTTCATTCAACAAGTGTTAGTAAAACGTGATCATAACACTGCTGCCTACAGACGTACGCGATAAGCCGAATGCCAATCTCCTGATAAAACACCTCGAGGACCTCCTTGTTCGTGCTCCCCTTGAGCAGCTTACAATGCGTCTCGAGGCATTTGATCGCCTCCGTGCACCCCTTGGTCGGTCCCAGATCCAGCAGTCCATCTTCAGGCGGGTAATACTCACGCGGCTTCGTCAGCGTCAAGATGATATGTTCGACCTGCGACAACAAATTATGAGTACCCTGTATAATAAACAAATAACCCACATACATACCTGGTTCATAAGCACATCAGTACCTGCATTCAACCCCGCAGCAACCGAATCATCCAGCGCATTCTCAAACCGCTTTTTCTCCCTCACAACCGCATTCAGAAAATCGGTCTTGTCGATGTGATGCGCCTTGGGCACACTAGTATCAGCACATGTACAGGAAAAAAAAAAAAAAAAAAAAGTGGACGCTCCAAAAAAACCCACCAGCGCCATAACGAAATACACATTTACCAACCAAATAAACGTATCAACCACAAGCACAACCACCAAAAAAGGCAACAACGGAGCCACACTCGTCGTTTCCTCGTGCTCCGCCGGTTTATACGTGGTCATGCGCTCCGTCGCCCTAATCGCATCGGAAATCAGCGATATCCCGTACCACACAAAACGACTAGTAGCAGCAACTCACTGCTGAAAGCCTTTGGTCATGTGTTGGTCACTCACGGCCTGGAGCACCAGGATAAAGATCTCCTCAATGGTATCGCGTACGCGATGTCCATAGTGCCCAGGATACCCCGCAAACGTTTCGACGCGCTTGAGCGACTCGCGGTCTGCATGGATGAGCTCGAGCGCAACATCCAGTGAGAGCAACAGGTCCAGCTGGTCCGATGGTGCAGTGACAGCGCTGTTGGGAGCATAGGGTGCAGAGGCCTCTTCCTCTGTCGGTATCGTGGTTGCTGATGCAGGTCAGGGCGAGTGGGCCAACGCAGAATAACACACGTACGGGTTGTCTTTTCATCGTCCTCTTCCACGTCAAACAACATCCGATCGTCCTTCTCCAGATTCCGAGAGTAGCCAATGGCCCCGTTCCCCGTGCTGATCCCAAGACCAACTCCACTAGGTGCCCCGCCGCCCCATCGCTGAGGGTTCAACATGGCGATTCCCTGAGCAGCGGCTGTGCCGCCCGTCATGAGGACACCTCCGACGGCGCCGACTGTGCGCGGTACGATGGTGACAGGTAAAAGGAGGACACTTGTGAAAGAAGCGAGAAAGTTGCGTTTGACAAGGGCTGGGTTATGGGAAGTCAGGAATCGAGTGGTGTTGGTGGCTTGTGCAGGAGAAGCAGATGTAGTCATCTAAGTAAAGTATGTGGATGGAGCCTGGTCAGAATGAACGCAAAGTACGCACCTGTTTCTCCCAAGTCTTGCATATGATATCAAAAGCCTGCTTAACGGATTCTGTTTCCTCGTCTAGGTACTCGTCCATGTTGATTTCAAACATCTGATATCTGTTTCCGTAAGAATGTGGTACATGAATGACGGATAAGGAGACGCACACGACATCCTCTGCTTTCGTCCGTGTAATCTTTGCATCAGGACGCTGAGAGGCGGCGAGCATGATGGCGTCGACCATGCGCCAGGACTCGCGGAACGATGCAGCGGCAGCGGTGAGAAACGTCGGATTTGAGATTTCCCTTGCACGAGTAAGAAGCGAAGTAATATACTCGCCAAGCTAGAAAAAGTGACTTAGATAGACGTGAAAGCTGAGTGCTGAACATACCACATCGCCTGCGAGACGATCTGAGAAAGCGAGCAAGACATGGGAGTCGGGTGGGAAGACACGCACGGCTCGAGAGCCGTGCTCGGTGATAGCGTCAAGAATGACAGCCATAAACGCGTCCATAGGCTCGAAATTCAGACCGCCCTGCCTGTTGATGTCTCGGTCAGGCAGAAACAAGAGAAAGTTATAAAAAAAAGAACCCACATAAAGTTGTCCAACGGATTCCAGCGCGCAGTCTCGTAGAAAATCTCCCTCTTCTCGGCCCAGACCTTGCCCATTTCCCAGTCCCCGATGCGGTCCCAGACCTCCCAGCTGGACTCTGCTGCCTCGCGCATGGCAGATTCATCCCCGCGACTGTCAGCGACGTCAAACGCAGCAAGGAGGTTTGCGTCGAAGCGGTCCATGGCAGAACGAAGTGCTAAAGTGAGGGCATGGTAGTTTTTGACGGGGGCAATGGCTGGAGAGAGGAAATGAGAGAGAAGACGGAGGAGTTTTGCCTGCTGTTTGACAGTGCCGAGTGCGAGATGAGAAAGAATGACATGAGGGGGGGTGTCAAGGTGTGCGGTGAGAGGTTTCAAGAGGTTATGAGCCCGGATGAACCGGGAACGAAAGGTTTCTTTGCGGTGTTTTGGGGTGAGATTGATACCACTGAATGCGCCTACAAAGTCGCCGAGCTGGTCTGGAGGAGGAGGGACGAGGTCTGGTGCAGCAAAGTCGCCAAAGTCGTCGTCGACGGCAAGAGTTGGGGGCGCAGCGGCTCTGAGAGCGGCGATTTTTTCTCTGTTCTTTGTTTCGAGGTCATCAAGAACAGTGGCAAGGCCAGAGGAGTCAACAATCTGCAAAACATTCCATCTTGATTCCCAGAGAGAATCGTCTTGCGCGAGGGCGGCTGTTGAGCGGGAGGCGCGAGAAAATGCGGGAAAGTCTGTGATAGGAAGATGGCTGAGAATGAGGAGATGGATGTCAGAGGGAAGACGGCCGACAAGAGGCTGGGCGATCGTCGGGGCGCGGTGAAGACGCACTGGCTCGAGCGTCACAAACTTGTCCATTAGCTTCCGTTTGGGCGCAAAGCATTTTGATGTCGCATTTTGATCACATTTTGTGGCACATGACTGCTCCAGTACTGCTCCAGCATGCTGCGGAAGCGGGTGCCTTGTAATAATCTATTATTGATTTCCTGCACCCTCCCTCCCGCCACATTCTGAGGCCACATCAAAGCTACATACAGGATCCAGTTGTACAGCATAGATCAAAGCAGCTTGAGGCCACCACAGCATGCTTCTACAATTGATAAATATGCATAGTCCATGCTAGATATCCAAGTCCAAGTCAGTCATTGCTCTTCAATATGGCTCCCCACCTGTCCAAAGATCTGCATGATTGAGTTGTAAAATGGTGGATGGAATATGGCTGGTTATACCACAAGTTAGCAATGATGGCAGGATGCTCAATCAGTACCATCAGCACAATCTTATCCTACTACAATATATATAGCCAGTCAACCAATCCCTTGTCAGAGTATACTGAATGCCCTTGCCTCCTCAATACTGGGGATATTGTTTTTCTGGATCAGCTTTTTGAGAGAGAGCCAACATGATACCTAGATGAGATTTTGGTGAAGTTAGAGGAGGCCCGGATATGTCTCTCTCAATTGCAATATTGCAGTGAGCACTGGTAAGGTATCATATCCCAAGTCACACTCTGACCCTTTATCCCAATTTAGTCCATACTGATGATATGTCCAGCCAACCCTCAGAGAGTGTATGATGCTTCTGGTAAGTTTGGCTGTGGGGTGCAAGGTGGGAAAGCAGTTTCCTGACAGTGCACAGTAAGTGGAATGTCAAAGCACTATAGTGCACATAAGAACAGAGTGAGAGTATGATCACAAACAGAGTAGAACCAGAGAACTTGGAATAAATAGAATAGAACAAAACCTCCACACATTAGAGTGAACAGAAATACAAATGGAATAAAACACAAATGTAAGTACTTGGAAATCTAATCTAAGGTCAGGGGTCAAGGTACTAGTTGGACAGAGAACTCTGTACTCTAAAGAATATGGGAAGAAGCTTGCACTCTCCTTTCCTATTTGTTATCTACTGTGGTACATCTTATATACTATACTATCACATACCTATGTTACAGTGTATCATGTAACATGATTCAGCGAACATTCCTAGTGTACCATGTGATATGGGTTCAGCGAATTCGCTAAACTGGTAAATAATATAGTATCTATATTAGGTATATACACTGTACCATATAGTATGATTCAATGAATTCATTGAATCACAAGCATTGTCAAACAGTTTGAGCACCAGTACCAGTATATAAATAAAATTGGCAGTTTTGCCAGTACCAATGCCATACCAGTGCTGGTGCCAATGCCCATGCCAGTGCTAGTGCCCATGCCATGCCAGTGCTGGTGCTGGTATTGGTACCAGTGCTGGTACCAAAATACTAGTGGCTATGAAATGGCAGAATGTTGTTAGTATGACTTGGCAGCCTTGGCACCTCAGGTTAGGCTGATATATAGCTCACAGGTAATACAGTAATACATCAGTCATCTGTACACTATGGTTCACCTGTACACTTGGCTTTTCCTCTCCAACCACACATGTTTTGAGGTCAACATAGGCTCTCTCAGGTGAATACTAACTAAGGCTATTATTTACAATACACAAGTTGAGAGGAATCAAATTCAGGCACTTTCTGGTGTTGCTTTGGGTGGATTTGGTACCTGGTGATAAAATCATATTTTCACTGTGGCATGGTGTCCTCATACATTATATTATATTGGATGGTGCTCAATCCTTCAGATGGCATATAGATACAATGCCCACTGAAGGTTCCATATAAATTGTTGTGTAGATCATGGAGAATGTGCAATTTACATGTTCAGGGGGGTTTTGATGCATGTGACCATAGTCACTGTGTCACATCATGTCACACAGTATTACTCGCAAAAAACTCATCTATTCTTCATATCTTGGGCCCACATGACTGGAACATAGCTTCCTTCTCATCCTCCATGCCCCATAAAGCTCTATCTGCAACAAAAAGTGCTCAGCTTGCACAAGAAGAGCATGACCACCTCATGGCTTGTGCAGTACTTTGATACAAGAAAGAACAGGCCAAGCCAGGTCCAAGGAGGAAGCCTGGCCTCTGTACGGTTTGCAAGGAACTCAAAAAGGAATATTACATCAAAAACAAAAAGGTTATCATACTCAACCACAACATACTCTGGAGCCTTATGAATGGTAGAAGGATGAAGTCTGAGGTCAATGCCAAGAGGAGCTGGTTGCAGAAGGAGGAGGTGAAGGAGATAATTGACTTTGTAATTGAGATGGGAGAATGGGGCCATCCTTTCAGTCACTTGCAATTGAAGGAACATGTTGATGTAATTGTCTATGCAAGGCTTGGGTCAAAGTTTCTGGAAATGGGTGTGGGCCAACAATGGACATACCAGTTCCTCAAAAAATACTCCAATAAACTCCATATGTATATAGCGCATGCACTTGATACTGTGTGTAGACAGACTGTCAATGAGCATGCAAATACAAAATACTTTGATATGGTGGAAGATCTACAGTTGCAGGGAGATGAAGGAAACCCAGTTGCAGATGAATGCACATTCACAATAGACAAGGGTGGTTTCCAGCTAACAGTGATGAAAGATTTGAGTATTGATATGCCCCTAGCCCAGTTGGACACTGGAATCGGTTCTACGGCTAAGCACATGCAAAGTGAAGCACCAATATGATC